>JAEQBH010006224.1:0-157599 GCA_016808115.1 Tetrastigma voinierianum | reverse complement strand
ACTACCACTCGTGGAAGTTTCTCAGGCCCCGCACATTCTGTGACACTCTTTCCGAGGAGAGGAAGATATGAATGTAAAGCCTTGGGCCTTACTACCTAGTAGGTATAGAGATATGCCACTCGCCCGAACAACGGCGCCCGAATGATCTGAGTTGAGACTTTTCTCTCCCCCGGGTTTTATGGCCAGGAGTTAGCACCATTGTGGATAACCTTATGAAGCGATTGCAGAATTACTGCTTGAGTGGAATGCGCTAGCACCTGCGACAATGACTCTGGGATGAACGTGATGAAGGACCAAGTCGGTCGCCGAAGAGAAAGAAGATGAATCTAAAAGCGACCGCATGAGGAAAAGGTGCGACATCAATGATGCCTATCTAATATACCTTTCGCTTCAAGACATGTAACACAGAAGAAACCATCCCAGGCCGTCGATCGTCTTACCACGGCATATAGAGCGACCACGACGGTCGTACCCTAGGGCACAATATACTACCATGGGCCAAGCCTAAAGGCCTCCCTCGACCTCGTGGTGATACATTCAGTTGGAATGTGGCGTGAACTGACCAGTGTCTGATAAGATTATGAACATTTATGCGTAACCGCGATAAGATGCAAAAATAATGAGGTTAGTGCGCCCAATATCGCCGAAGACATTTTGGTATTTTGTGTCTTTGTTGTCAAGCAATATTTTACAGTGCATTCCACGCTAATGAGACGTCTGAAGTAGGCGAAGCATCCATACTGGATCCAAGATAAAAGATGTCGCCGAGGCCAGAAAGAAGAAGATGGTGATGGGGTTGAACGAGAAGCAGAAAACCCCCGAACTGTCGCAGAGGCCAAGATGGAGATGGGGCCGAACGAGAAGCAGAAATCCTCCGCGCCATCATAAGGGCTATGAAAGAGGAAAGGGAGAGGATGAGGCTGGTCCAAAGCTTAACCGAACCCTGTAGGATTTAACAGGGGGCGCCCCCTGATGTAGAGGCTGCCATTCAAGTTTTAGAAGACCGCAGCGTACTCCCCGAGCAACAGACTCAGCTTTCAAACAAACTCTGGTTCTGATATTATACCGACGACGTAGATCAGCCAGCTCAAATAACTTCTCCACATCCTCTAGTCCATAACCTGATCTTCATCATCGATCAAGCGACTCTTTACGAGAGAAAAACTTGGGTAGCGGTGAGATATGAACCGTCACTTTCTACCGCACATAAGCATTCCTATATCTCGGGATCAAACCCGGGTGGTCTGATAGCGTCCGCAGCGATTGCATAAAAGTTATAAAATTCACACTGAGAATTAAGTTACATTAATAACAGGCCATTCCCCATGATACGACGGTCAATCTTACTCTTTTTCCCAGCCGGGGACGGTTTACCTCCCCGGTAGGAAAAGGGGGGCATTGTGGGTACCTTGGGCCCAGGCCCAATCCCCATAGCAGGCCAAAGTGGTCCAAGGGTCTCGAAGGAAAAAGGCCCAGGCCTGGCTGCCCCACGAGTGCTAGGCCGACCCTCCGTCCGGATATCTCAAGGGAGTGAGCCCAGAGATTAGCCGGCTCATGGATGCCCGGCTAGTCGTTCGCCCGGGCGCTTGGAGATATCATAGCTGGCTCGTTTATCTCAGAGGCATACTTTCCCGAGCGGCAATCCTCCCGGGCAAAGTTGCCAGCCGGGTTTCTATCTTACAAGCGAAATTCATTTATGAATTGACCGTCGCCTCGTGAAATTGTAAACGAAAATCCAAGATTTTGGATAAAGGGTAAAATAAATTTCGGTTGAAAATCGAATTTTTCTAGATCTCGGATAACGAAGCGGACTTCTCAGGTTAAAAATCGATCTCGTGATTTAGCTACCACGTCGGTATTTGGTCAAGAATGATAGGTTTATCACATTTTAAAAATGGAACATGAATGCCACTAATAAGAGAAGGAGAGATGCCACATGGCACCTCGAAAAGGTGACACTTAACATTGAAAGGGTAGCTCCTGTTGACATGTGTGGAAATGGACTAAGTAGCTGTGAAGCGTGCTAAATATTCATCTATGGGTGAGCCCTTGAAAAGAAAATCGTAGAAAAGAAAGTGTGCACTTGGTTGAGGAAATGGAGAGGCAATTTCCTCCCCATTGACAATTATGGATTCTCAAGGGAGAAAAGGACGAAGGAGAAGAGAAAATGAAATGAAATGACCAGATGAAAAGAAAAAGGAAAAGAAAAAGCAAAGGAAAGAAAAAAGAAAGGAAGGAAAGAAAAGAAAAAGAAAGGAAAAGAATACATGAGAAAAGAGGAAGAGAAAAATGAGAAGGAGGAAAGGGAAAGGAAGAATTTTTCCAGGTTTCGGGCGGTCGACGTTCGGTCGAGACTAAAGTTGGTGCACGCGAGTGGGATCTGATGTGGACACGAGAGTTGGAGTTGGAGCAAACTCGAGAGAGTGAGATATTTACTCTTGGTTTACTTTTAAGCACAAAGAGGAACTTTATAATGGTAAAGGGGTTGTTTGTGGGACCATATAAGTGGTTAAACTTTGGAATTTGGGGTATGGATTGCTGTGACCGGTTTCACCGGTCACCGGCGTAGGGTTAGTTCTAGTCAGCTGAAAGTTTCTATGGTTGTTTGATGTGATAAGGATTGGAACCAAAATGGTTCATGTGTTTGAAAAGGGCCCAGTGAGGTACCACTGTTGAATGAGTCCTAATTTTGAAGGACCTTGTTGTGAGTTATGGCTTGCCTTGAATAACATGCTAGGAGTGTGAAAATGTGATCAGCGATGCATGCTATTTGATGTATTAACATGATTTGCATGGAGGTAGATTATATGTATAAATTATAATTATCCATGGCTTGTAATTGTTTCATGTAGTGCTCATTCATGCATGTAACATGAGGAAAATGCATTGACATCATGCATTTCATATGCCTGATCACCGCGCGTCGAGGTCGGGTGTGGGTGCGGGGTAGGTTTATTCATCGGTGTTGGTAGATGGGTCGTGAACTCGGGAAAAATGGGATGAAGTCAGTGAGAATTCCACGAGTGTGTAAATGATAAATTACATGTTTTGGGCGGAGCAAGTTGGGGTAGATCCTCCCCCAGGGTGAAAGTCCCAAATGTTATTCACGGTTAGACATGAATCCCGACGATGTAAGTTCGTGAAAAATGTTGAAAAGGCGTGCGGCGTCCTGGTGTAAACCCGAAAATCCGTGGCCCGCAAAATAAGAAAGAATCAAAAATCAGTTTTGATAAATAAATTGGAGAAGTTTCCAATGGTTTAGTCGGGGTGTGTAACTAGTTTTATTTCACATTTGGCATTCAGGTGTGAGAGTCGGTTGGAATTTGAGTGGGCGGGGAAGCATGAGGGAATTAGCCTCTCATGCATGATATTCGACACATTCATAATAGTGAATAATTGTATGGAATCTTGATTGATTGTTATATATCTTAAATTCGTATGCATTTTGGTGGGAGTAACCACAGCCTTGGAAAACTCTCTTGAACTGCTCTTGTAGTGGGTTACTTTAGAGTCTGGGGGCTATCATGAGAGTGATGAATGAGGTATCTTTGAGAAGAAGCAGAAATGTGGCTTTAAGTAAATATTTGTAAATATGTGAAATCTTTTTGTGAAACAAGCATGAAAACTATGAGAATATAGTTGAGATATTTGTTTTATGAGTATGGTCTTATAGGCCAATGTAATTTATTTTACTCATGTGTGTCTCAATGTCTGAGACATATAGACCAAGCGAGGTTGTGGTGATTAACGGACCCCGGAAAATGAAATCCACTGAAATAGGGAGGTATTCCCGATATCATCCCATATGCGAAACGGTTATACCACATAACGAGAAACAAATCCCTTTGTAAACAAGGCGATATAATCTACCTTTAAGGGAAGAAATCGTCCACCCTCAGGAAAGTCGGATCCTCTATCTCCTCTATGAAAGAAACTGATGGTTGGAAAAGAAATAAAAATTAAAACCAGAAGAACCTTTTTTCTTAGTTTAAAGAGGTGAGGCTTTCTTGTCGAGGACTGACCGGATCGCTGCAAGATCGTCACCGTGTTTCTTTTATGTAAGTTCTTCATGGGTTCTTTGCCCATTGGTGAATCTTCACAGCAGTTATTGAGTTCTGAGTGAAGAGTGACTACTATAAATATGTTTGGGATATCCTCTTCGTGAGGATCTTCACTAGTGCAAAGTATCTGGGACAAGCCATTTCCCTCTTAAAAAAAAAGGAAACAAAGGTGAGACAAGGAGAGGCTGATCAGTATATGTGGGATAACACAGGCGTCCTGAAAGTCCCTCACTTGCTAGAGTTCTTGTGCTGGAATGAGAAAATGGGTACGGTGGGAGGCAGAAAATCAGCTGGGGCTCGACGGGCTACGTAGCATGAAAACAAGCGGGCCACTGGTAGCGAAAATGAAGATTACGGCGAGCCCATGACACGATGTTCACCAGTTAGTATGATATCTGCTGGGTGAGAGTCGACGCTCACGTTACCGCCCTGGACTCCATCATTGAGACCCTGGGGCCCACTGCTTGCGGGATTAATAGACAAGATGAAATATGTTGAACGTCTCAAACGAGCCGATAATAGTGACTCACACAATGTAGACAACTGGGATCAATACAAACATCGCTCGATCGTGAAGAAACAACTCTTTTCCCACAACCTGGCTTTGCAAGTTCTTAGTGATACAACATCTTCCCCGTTCACGAGGACGATCCTATCCCGAGAAACCACCCGAACTTTTCCATGTGAGTTTCCAATCAGCAGCGATTAAGACAGTTTAAATACTAATAACCAGTTGAATGACAACGACAGCGAGCAGCCACTATTGTGCAAGGTGTTCCTCGGCCTTAGTGGACCACGCATGGGTTCACTTACCTTCAGTTTTGTAAATCTTCTGACTCTATGATCATTCATAACAAAGGTTCTTATGCTTTGTTGGAAGCGAAATGTGGGACCACCTAAATGGAAAGAGGCGAATCTACGAGACTTTGTAAAAACGTTTCGGAATAATCCACACATTGGGTAAGTCGAGCATGGACTCATAATGCGGGTTATTAGAAAAAGCATTAAGGTGGGTTCGTAGTTTTTCAATTCAATCTCCTTGAAACCACCGATGTCAATTGACGAATTTTTTGAATGGGTAAACAAGTATTCTACTTATGAAGATGACTTACCTGCGACATCTAAACTTGTGATGGCAATCGGCGATGGAACCATGAGGTCTGGTCGGACCTCCTCCTAACACAGGCGTGCCAGCCATGATAATCACCGTTCAAAACTCTGGGCGGGAACTCGAGAATGACACTTGAAGGACCTCTGCAGACGAGAAATGAGGTAAAGTTCACATTGCCCCGTGAGAAAGATCCTCAGGTGGCGAGATAGAGGCTTGGATGATAGCCGTTGCCGGGGCCGGCGGATGAAGCGAGGCATGGGAAGTTCTACTAAGCTATCACGAGGTCATGGTGAGCCTGACAGAGCGGTGCGGTTCTTTGCTACCTTTTGGAGTCAATGGTGTGAGCCGGGAGGCTCAAGGTCATCACATGAGAAAATCGGCAGGGATGAGGAGAAGAATCCGAGCCGGACTGGCCCTCTCTAATGTTATGATGATCTGCGACGAGAGCAGATGTCGAGGGAGCCTTGTGGCGAATTTGTTTAATATTCGTTCACGACGGCTAGCACTCGTCCTATAGATGGGATGATATCTTTTTCAAACCGGGACAACAGAGAATTAGACCACCCGCACGAAGACGCCCTTGTGCCCACTGGAAGTGGGAGCTTTACCAGTAAACAGTACTGATCTTTGCCAGATACGATTGGCCTCAACACCTCGGTCGATTTTAGTACATATTGGATATTAGGTGTCGACGTTACAAGCGTCGCGGCATCCTCCACCAGATTGATGGATATGACGACCTATTAGGCGGAATCACCCCTCCATATGACGGATTGGTCTCTTCCTGGCTTTTCTGCTGTGTGATGCGAGACCATGCGGATTCAAGCGTCGTCACAAGATAACTTTGGATACATGCCGCTGGAAGTTGTTCTTCCACTATATCATACTTTGAGCTTCCTAACGCCGCATGGGCAGGTAAATTTGGCATTTGGGGCTTGAAGGCCGCTATCGTCTGCAGAGCGAGGCAAGGTAAAGCCTCAAATAGAAATCATGAAGAGAGGCCCACGAAGATGGAGTCCGTGTGGCGGGGCCTCAGGAGTCTGAGGGGGCTACGGGAAGGGCGGGAGATGGTTTCTTGGGGCGAGCTTGTGATGGAAGAGTAGAGGGCATCCTGTGCAGATGGGACAAGCGGCGACGTTGTGGCAGAACACAGGACATGGATTTGGAATAGACCCTTCGTTGCCCTGACATCGTGTGCATTCGAGAAGGGAGCTATCCGATGAAATAGAAATTGCGACGTATTCATCTCGAGAGGAGTAGCATAGTTAAAATTGAAGTGGATAAGCTCCTAGTGACGAGGTTCATTGGTGAAGTGCAATATCCTAAGTGGTTGGCAAACATAGTGGTGGTTTCTAAGAAGAACGATCAGCGGCGCATATGTGTTGACTATTCAGATCTCAACGAAGCATGCCCAGGTAATAGCTTCCCACTATCGAGAATTGATCATATCGTGGATGCCACGACCCGGGAATGAGCTCTCTTTCATGGGCCAGCTTATTCGAGAGTATAATCGAGATCCGTGATTTCTGCAGCGCGATAA
Source organism: Tetrastigma voinierianum (assembly GCA_016808115.1). Classification (NCBI taxonomy): domain Eukaryota; kingdom Viridiplantae; phylum Streptophyta; class Magnoliopsida; order Vitales; family Vitaceae; genus Tetrastigma; species Tetrastigma voinierianum. The sequence goes on along the minus strand of JAEQBH010006224.1, from coordinate 150,887 downwards.
GTAACATTCATCACTATAGAGGTATGTTTTACTACAAAGGTAATGTCGTTTGAAATTTGAAGAATGCGAGCAACGTATCAAGAATCATGACGAGAGATATTTCCCAGCGCTTTTAGGAAAAACAATGGAAGCATACATCGACGATATGCTCGTCAAGTCGTCGAAAAAGGATAAGCATACTTCCCACCTTTAAGAAGCCTTCATTTTGATGGGCGACACGCTGAAACTCGGCCGTGAAGTGTGCCTTCGGGGTCGGTTGAGAGAAAGTGTAAGCCACCTTGTCACTAAGCGAGGGGATTGAAGTGTACTGCCCGAGGTCGCCTTGGTCCAGTCCACGGAACCCGACACCGGCATCAATCAGCCGGTCGGGTATTGTGGGTAAGTTAGCGTTAATCGTTTCATCTTTTCAGGTCATCGATATATTGCGACCAGTCTTCTTTGTGTTTAAAACAAGAAGCGGAGGTGGGATGCGAGTGCGATCGCTTTGGAAGAATAAAAGTCTTCGCCTCGTCCGCGCCCTTTTGACGGCCAGCGCTGAGGAAAAGAACTTTTCACATATCTTATGCCTCGGATAGTAGTGAGCGTGGATTACAGTCGAGCCCGAGAAGAAGCGGAAGCATGCCAATAAACTTCACTAGAAAAATGTTGTTGATTAACGGTGGAGTCCCAGTATACGCGGCTTAGTAGCATTCTCACACTCAGAATAGAAAAAGTTAAGACCATATTTTTGAAAGCACATGAATCAAGTCCTCGCCCCTTACTGATGAGGCGTTGTTACAGGCTTGAATCTATCGAATGTGACTTACGAAATGGTAGTTGAGCTTAGTGAATCGGGATCCGCTATAAGTCTAGGACGAACAATCAAGCCCGAGAGCTCGTGACTTCATCCACAAACTCAGTCTTGCACCACCACTTGGGCAGGTCGAAGGATTATGGAAGTTGAAAACAGACGAGTCGTCACGGAAAATAAGAGCATGAGCCGGGATAGTCTTGTAGTCACCTAACAACATCGTAATATCACGGGCAGTACGATTTTCCTTCTAAGCTGCAAACAACGAGTGGGTATGAAACGTGATCATGGGCTCGAGTTGCTATCCGTATCAGAAAGATCTCGAGGCCTTCAGCGACTCCCTGCTTGTTGTGTTACAGGTTAACAGCCACTATGAAACAAAGGATAATAGGATGGCAAGCTACTTATCTCTCGTAAAGGAGTTAGTGGCGAAATTTCAAGCTTTCAAGATAGCTTCAGTTCATGAGAAGCAGAAACAGAGCTAGCGGACTTCGTCAAATGTTTGCTTGTTTGACAGCTTACCATTTGAAATATAAGCTGCAGATACCGACCGACCATGTTTTGTCGTGTTGCCTCCGTGGTTTAGGCGAATGATGTAAGGAGAGTCATGAGCGACCCCATCATCGCTATCTGAAGAGACGACCCACCTCGGGCGACAAGAAAGAAAAGTATAATTAGAAGCGTTTGCAAAGGAACCACCTTGATAAGCGGAGTTATATAGGAGGATGTATATCGGCCCATACTACTTGTGCCCAGGTCGCATCGGGAGCAAAAAAATGTTATATCAAGAAATCCATGGAGGGACTTGTGGTTCCCACATTAGCGGATAGAGCTTGGCAAATAGGATCCCGAACTGAGTGTGTTGTCCCCTGCAAGAAAGATGTCGAGGGCATACACCAGAAAATTTCTAAATGACCGGTGACATTATTCATGTCCCATCATGGAGCCTTAACTCGACAATCAGTCCTTGTTCATTTTCCGTTTAGGCCATCGACATGAAGTCGAGGCCTTCCCCTCCGGCTAAAAGAAGTTTTTGTTAAGTAGCTACAATTACTTCAAAGTGACGAAGCAGGAAGCATTATTGAATCAAACCAATCGGATGCGATTCAGCGTATATCTACCAAATCTTGGATCATGATCACGAATTTGTTAGTGGCGCTTTCAGAACCTCTATAAAAATACAACATAGAATACATATGATACATTCCTCTGAATCATGAATATCAATGAAATCATGAACAAAACCCTTTGTCATATCTAAAAGCGAGTTGACTCACGAGAGTGACGGGGTGAAGAGTTCAGAGCCGGAGTTCTGCGGAGCTGTCGGACTGACCCACGGGAGGCGGCGGGAAACCCCTTTCTCTCTCGCGCTGGTATGGAGCGATGTACCGGTCAGGCGGTATCAACTCGATCCGGAACCACGACGAGAAAACAATTCTCGAAACATTAGACGACCTAGAGGAACGAAGGGAGTGTGCCTCCATCCGTGTTCTTTGCTTACCGGCGAGCGATTCAGATGAGAGGAAATTAAAGTAAGGAAGGAGTGTTCGATGAGGGCCTAGTCTACGAAGAACATTTTGAAGAAAGTGTTTGAAGCCAAGTAGGAAGGGTGGATTCGCGTGTTGTGTTGCATAGAACGACCAGACTTCTGCTTCAGGAAACGAAGGGTCCGTGAGCTACATCCATGGAATGTAGCACATTTAAAAAAGTATTATTAGTAATGAAAGAAAGGGCAAACCTTTTCCGGTTATTCTTGTCAAGGCGACAACCAGCTAGAACCTGACCTAGGCAAAAGGGGTCGAACATAGGAACACGAGGCAGCAACCATGATGGAACACCGGATGAAGGGGTCATGAACCCATTAAAATGCCAGGCGACAACTGCACTAAGGCACACCACAGGTGAAGAGGTCTAAAACCCGGTAAGGCACACTCAGGCCAGAGGGGTCATGAACCCATTAAAAATTGTCAAGGCGAAACCCGCGATGACATCCATGACAACCATTAGGAGCACATCCTGGCGAATGGGTCAGATGAAACAAAAGTCATCTCTTTTTGAATCCCATTTTTACGTTTGTTTTCAGTTAAAATTGAATATTTAATATCTGAGAATTATGGAAAACTCACCAATTGTCATTAGCGGGAAGGAAGCAGAAAGAAGAAAAATCGGTAAAAAATCACAAAAAATAAGTGGATAAAAATGCGTCAGATAAGCGAGAAGCGAAATGAAAGCAATGGAATTGATCATTGATGCGGTTATTGAGTCACACCGATCGATTCTTCTGATCGTGACATCAGGAAATTGAAGAGAATTTGATGCGGGTCGCTGACGGGGAACCACAGTCCTGGCGGTGAAGAAAGATGAGAAATTAAAGAGTGATGTCATGACGAAACTATTAAATGAACAATAATAAATAACCATGCAGCCTACAATGGCACCCTGGAATCAACGCCGCGACAAGAAGAGTGATGTCGCGACACGAAACGCCTAACTGGTTATTCTGAGGCGAGACTTAATCTTTGAAGTCGTGACATCAAGAGAGGTCGTGAAGGCTTGAAACTATGAGGTTGATGTCACGACACATCGGGGAGACGCCCCGTTCGAGGAAAGCGGTACGAGGGCGATGTGCGACGAGGCCATGATGTCGCGACATCCACGAGCGATCAAAGCGAAACACAAGGGCATAAGATTGGTGTCGTGACAACTGAGCGACCGGATCAGCAAAGGCAGACTTTAAGTCGATGTCGCGACATGAGTTCGATGTCGCAGTGAGAAGGCCCGAAGTCCTATTGGAATGATAACTTGGAGCTGCTACTCACAAAATCCAATGGGTTATATTGGGATTAGGGCCCAAGCTGAAAACCTATAAATCACGCAGCTACCGAGAATAGTAAGCAAAATTGAAGGCGCATCAAAGAGAGATCTGAGTAGCCCTAGGCTTCAACACAGTACTATTTTCTTTTCTTTTCTCTTTTCTTTTCTTTCTTCTTTAGAGCGGATGTTTGTCTAGTTTTTTTTTTTGTTTTATTATTATTTTTATCACAGATGTTATCGTTTTCTTGGAAAAATTTGATCTGAATTCAATTTCTTTTCAAAATTACTACCTGGAATGCATCGAAGTTAGACCAAATTTAAGGATTGATTATTTTGATTTAGTGCGATTATTCTTTGTCAGAAGGATCATCCAGTATGGTCGGTAATTGAGGAACCCGACTTCCATTTGATGGCGTCGTGTTCAGATTGATTTTCACTGTAGTAATTTCACGGTATCTTGTTTATTTAGGTTCTGCAGATTTACTTCAGATTGAGTTTATTGATTTAGTCCTGAATATCGATTTACTATACTAGATTAAATTGCGTCGTTACTCTGGAGATTTCAAGGAGGTCCCTCTGAGTGACACGGGAAGACAATCCACAGGAGTAATGTACATTTCTTTGAAAGGTATCACTAACATACTGTAAAGGTCTTTGAAACTTTTTGTGAGTTCACTTGAATAATCCTCTCTCATGAGGAAGTCGAGAGGCAGTTGAGCGACTTATCTATTTAAGCAGCAGTTTCATAAATTGGGATGTTAGATGACTAAGTATTATTGAGTCTAATCTAAGGAAAGATTGATCTATTTTAATTTTGAAGGAAAGAATAATTTGAAGTTGTATATCTTCTTGACAACTTGGGAGCTAAAGTTATCTTACAATCATAAGATGGGTATGAAGTATTACTTGAAAGAAAATACCGGCAAGGAAGTTCTTGTTACAAGTAGTTGTCTAGTTTCCACTGTAATTCGAGAATCGGGAAGAAGAGATAACGAAATGTGGAGAAGATGGAGAGATCGGTGCACTACAAATGCCCAGCAGACCGGAGGATTTTGAAACTTGAGATGAATCAAAGGAAATTAGTCGGTATGAACTACGAGGTGATGCGTTCACTATAGTATTTCTCTTAATGTGTCTTCCTATGATAAGCGTGATCTATTCATTTCTTTTTGTAGGATTTTATTTTTTCCTTCATTTGTTTTTATTTGATCTATTTGAATGTTCATTTCTTTTTGAACTCGTTGATTTCCGAGCTTTCATCTTTGAAACCGATATCGATTATGGTCGAATAGTAGTAATTTGAGTAGTCGGGAGTAGTTGATGAAAAATTCTTGAGATCTCTACGTAAGGATCGATATACAGAACAAATCCATTACCTATGCTATATGACTGGCATATGGAGCTGGAATAAACCAGAAATTAAATCGTTTATACTCTAAAATTTTGATTATTATAATAATATGAATATAAGCGAATGGAAATAACATTCTTGGATTAAATTATCGTCTTTGTGTGATATACTGGGAATTTGTATATGTATTTGAAAGTGCAACAAGTTTTTAAGCGCTTTCGGCGGGGATTAGATAGTAGTCCTTCGGTGATAACGTCATAATCTTGCATGCTTAACTAATGCATAAATGTGCAGCATGTTTGAGATCGATTAAATGAGTTTAATGGCGCCGTTGCCGGAGACTAGACAATAGTCCTTGGTAATAACGTCGTAGATTTGTATGTGTTCTTTAATTACGTCAACAAGTTTTGTAGGCGCGTTCTGGGAGACTAGACAATAGTCCTTGGTAATACTTGTCGTGGGTGTATGTGTTCTTTGGTACATCGACATAAGTTTTTATGGGCGCAGTTCTTGGGATCAAAGGGATTTAATCAATATTCGGATGAAGGAAAATACTAATTTGGACATTTTTAAAGAAAAAGAACAAAAATAAGCGTTTCAAGCGGTGACTCTTTTAGTCCACTAACCTTTAACAAACCATATTGAAAATGTTTGTTGATTAGGCTAATCGTGATCCCGAGAGTGTACTTTGATTTCGGAAGGCAGCTCATATAAGCCATGACCGGATAAAGTTAGGCCAGTGTGCTTGACCGGGAATGTGAAGCAAAGGAACCTCTGGGAGAATGACACTATGGAGATTTATGGAATTCATTCATCACAATAAATGTTGTAATGGAAGCAGAGCCCGACCAATCCAGTATATAATGATTTTTTATTTCGAACCAGCCAACGATAACCATGGTCAAGCCAAGGAACCAATTCGTAATATCGCTATATATAAAATAATAATAATAATAATAATTATTATTATTATAATATAATAAAGATAAAAATGAAACATGAATAAGAATAAATTAAACATGTGAAGGCATGCGAGCAACTACTTAGGAAACGAAAGCGACAGCGTGAAATTAAGTTTTATTCCATTCCAATGAAGTAAGCGATAAAAAGTTCTACAAAATGTCACCAAAAATCAAAGAACATGGAGCAAAAAATAAGAAAAGAGAAGGAACAAGGGAAGAAGAGCAAGCCTGAAGCATCCTCGCTCCACCCCTTCAACCTCGGCCGGTCTTATCAGCTCCCCTCCCATGACTCCATTTTGATGTGAGGTTAGAGTGGTCGGCCAGGAGGAAGAACGCGATAGTGAGTCGCATCACCCACACTTTCCCAACTTTTCCCTCATTAGGTTGACCCTCTTTTAGAAGGCCTGGTTGCAGAGCATATCCAATTGAGATTGGAACTCCTTATGCGTGTCTTCCATCTCCTTCTCGTGGTCAATAACGAGACCAGCACGGAGGTCTTCTAGCTCTTTCTTATGAGTAGCGGCAAGTCAAGCACAGGGTGTTGGAAAAAATGGGTTTAAAGACGCAATAAATTTGGCTATCTTTGAGCACAAAATTGGAATTTGGGTCCTGAAAGCTTTTAGGTGGGTCCACATGGGAATGTGTTCTCCTTTTAGAAGGCCTGGTTGCAGAGCATATCCGATTGAGATTGGAACTCCTTATGCGTGTCTTCCATCTCCTTCCTAGGTAGTCGATAAACGAGACCCGGCCACGGAGGAATCTTCTAAGCTCTTTCTTTGTGAGTAAGCGACAAGTCAAGCCGCGAGTGTTGGAAAAATGGGTTTGAGCCTGATAATTAAAATTTATCTTTGAAATTTAAATTACATGGGGTCTTTGCACAAAGCTTTTAGGTGGGTCCACATGGAATGTGTTCTCCTCCATGAGGAGATGAAGATTATATATTGATTCTTTCGAAAACCATTAAAGGAGTGAATTAGAAATTGCCTCAAACATCACCCACTTGAAAACGGTAACTAAAGGTTTAAGCTTGTGGAAAAGCTTGTGTCCATCGGATGGGAGCAAGACTTTTAAAGGGTATCATCTACCTTAGTTGGGTTTGGGTCCCAAAGGGCACCCGGTTTTAATGGAAGGGAAGGACTGGCTACGTGCTTGGTTCACCACCATAGCGATCGCGCCGCCCATGAGCAGGAGCCGAGCCAGAGTAGAGTGAGATTTAGGTTCGGGTTCGAACTAACTCCAAACTCACCTTTGGCATCAAAGCGGCTTGTCGTTTTTCGTAGGTTACCGTTGGGCGATCGTCTTCTCAATGAGCCTTGGCCCCAGTAATGCTGTTAATTTGGCTTGATCGTGAAGCGAGTCTATCTCAGGCCACACCTTGACTCATTTGACATACATATACATACATATTCCTCATTTCATTCATCTTGTTTTGAGAGAGAGTGCACTGGAAACAATTGGCCAGAAAGCCAAAGCACGGGAAGTGCTTTTACATTTGGAAGATCATTCATCTGGGAGACAAATTACCACAAAAGACTCGAAGCATCAACTGCGAGGGGCAATAATTGTTTTAAGGAGATTGTGTCGACCTGCAGACTTGATCGCAAACAAGTTACGGATATTTTTCTGGTTTTTTTCACACTTAACGGCGTGTTGCTTGTTCATACGCTACTTGGTTTGTTCTATTTTATAGTGCTGAAACATAACAATCTTAAGACAATTATCATTTTTATTCTTCAGTACACTGCCCAAGTTTGCAAAACCAGTAATCTGCTCTGTTTGAGATTGCACTGTGAGTTTTACATACTGAAATGCTAAACCATTCTCTTTTGCTGCATTTTTTGTTTGCAAAAACCGTTATGTTTATGTCAATTTTTTATATATTTGATGCGTTTTTTAGAAAAGCGGTCACGTTTTATCTTCTTGGTGCGATTCACGGACCCTTTACCTTGGTTTCTGATTTTTTTGTTTGGTGATTACGGAATATCGGCGCTGCACTTGAGAAGTTCTAGAATCACCAAATTGTTGCAGTTTAGTTTTATTTCAAAACGTGATATCCAGTATAAGTTTACCTTTGGATTTGTTTTAAAAATATTGATGTCGAGTTTACATATATCAAGGTTACATATCGATTTCTCTGTCTCTCGGTTACGATGTCGGTTATAAATAGTTTTATATAGTTTGAATTGTTTTGTAGCATGAAAATACCCTAGAATTTTTATAATAAAATTTATTATATATTAGGGTATAATTGGGCTAACTTAAGGTATTTTAAGGAATTGTTAGATGAATATGGATTAAATGATTGTGAATCCGAGAGAAATAAACCCAAGTGAAAAAGGAAAAATATGAGAATTGAAAAGTAGGGACCCTAAGGGTCAATTGTAAGTAAAAGTTTTATATGTAAAGTGAAATTAGGAGAAATAAATGGAGTGAAGGAAAATAATAGGAGACTTAAATGAAGAATAATAAGAAATAGAGACCTAAATACAAAAGAAATAAAAAAATCAAAGGAATTGGCATGGCATGTAGGAAAGGAGAGCTTCCTCCTTTTTAAAGTACGATTAAGAGTGATCCATAAGAAAAGGAAAAACAGAGAAAAGGGAGAGTTAGAGAGAGAGGCTCTACCTTCTCTCTAGATTTTCCGACGATCGGACCATAGGTTTCCGGTGAAGCAAGAGGGAAAGTCCTTCATCGTGACAAGAGCTGTAAGTAGAGACAGGAATCGAGGAGTTTTGACAAAAATCCAAGAGGTAAGTCTTCTCCTACTTGGGTCATTTCTACCCTAAGGTTGTTGGGTGGTTATCTTGCCTTAGGGGAGTGTTTGGTTGTATTTTAAACCATGGGAAGCTACCACATTGTAGTAGTGTGCATTAGCCGGACCTTAGAGCTGATTTTTGGGTATGAAGTGAAGGGAATTTGGTAGTGAGTCCTTCTAGAAAATTGTAGCCTCATCAATGAACTTGATGTTAGGCTTTTGAATTTCTCAAATTCGAGACCCACAATAGACCAAGTTATGGATCTTTAGCTACAAACAATTAAACAGGACGGGATGGCTGTGGGAGACCATTACAGCAGAGATTAATCTCTGACAGAGGTGAGCCCAGACCTCCAGCCTTTACGGCAGAGGTCAGCGGACCTCATGCAGTAGAGGTCAGTGATTATAAATGCGTGGAGGAACCAGGCTTTAAACAGGTTCAAGAACCTGAACAAATGCGGATTTATAGCGTATCCGACGATCATATCTCCTTCGTTCGAACTCGATTTTGGTGTTCTTGGACTATGGAAAGCCCATTGAGTCAAGAATACATTCCTTATGCCTGAGAATTACTGTAGATGTCAGACCGAGGTGTTATATCGAGCTCGTCCAGGTCAGGTCAGCTCGTCGGTTCGGTCGGCTCGTGCAGGAGTTGACTCGACCTCGACTTGGAAGGTCACTGCTGCTGGGCTGAACTCTCTTTGGAACATTGCGGATCTGCGACCGGCGGTGAACCGCTCTCATGAGGGAATCGCCGGACCAGTTGTTTACCATGTCGGGCTCGTCCAGGTCGGGTCGGCTCGTCGGTTCGGGTCGGCTCGTCACGGGTGGCTACGCCACGAGCCTCCAGCGGAGTGCCTCTAACCGAATTCGAACTCCGTTGGGTTGCTGATCTGGAAAACAGTGAGATTAAGACCGCTGCTGAGGGATATCTTAGATGGGCCTGAAGGTGTTATATCAGGCTCTGTCAGTCCAGTCGGTTCGTGGTTCAGAGTCGCTCGTACGGGTTGACTCGCCGCGACCTCAACCCGGAAGGTCATATCTCCCTTCGTTCGAACTCGATTTGGGTGTTCTTGGACTCTATGGGGCCCATTGAGTCAGAGCTGCATTCATATGCCTGGGAGGATAGAAGATGTTTAATGAGTGATAGATCAAGCTTGTCAGGTCAGGTCAGCTCGTCGATTAGGATTTGGCTGATATGACCTCCAACTTTGGAAGGTCATAACTCACGTGCGTCTGAACTCCGTTTAGTGTTCTTGGATATGGAAGCCATTGAGTCAAGAATTCATTCATATTCCTGAGGAGGATAGAAGATGTTTGACCAAGGTGACAGATCGAGCTCGTCCAGGTCAGGTCAGCTCGTCAGTTCAGGATTTGACTGCGTATGACCTCCAACTTCGGAAGGTCATAACTCCTTCGTCCGAACTCCGATTCGGGTATTCTTGGACTCTATGGAAAGCCCATTGAGTCAAGAATCCATCTATATATAGCTTGTCGAATTTGGAAATCATATTAATCTCTGAAAATCAACCTAACCAACAGCTACTATGATCTGTATGAATAATATTGTTAACAATATGGTTTTGGAATAGGGGCCAGCCCGAGGAGGAAAAGTCATTGAGATTGAGATTAGGGTTGGAATCAGTCTGAATTTTGGGTTTGTTGCCTCATAGTCGTTTCAAAATTGAAATGTTTGTTATCTGACTCCTATTCCTGGTTTCGAGTTTTTACATGTTTGTTACAAGCGTATTGAATTGATTTAATTAATTTGAGAAAAGTGATTATGGAAATGTTTGCATATAAAAAATTGCATGATTATTGAAAATAAGTTATTTATACAAGCTTACATATTGTACTATATTTTTGCTATAAAAGATTTGAGACGCCCTTATTAGAATGTTAGTTTAGTTCGTATTAAGGATAGATTGGTATCTGAAATAGGGTCGAATAGCGATCATATGACTATTGTATTGATGTGTCGCTCCGTCGTGACCAGCGGGACCGTATCGGTAGTGTTCACTATTTGATTGTTTATAACCAATCGCGGCCCAGCGGGACCGTCTTGTGTTATAAGGCAAACCATTTGATGCGGAGCTGCTGACCAGTAGGACCGTCTGGTGACTCGATATCATGTATATCGAAGACATAGGTTAAGTCGTTAAGGGGCATAAGCTGAATTGATTTGCATAATTGAAATAGTTTACCTGGCTGAATTGGTCGCATAAGCTGAATTGTCTGCCTGGCCAGATTGAATTTCGAGCTGAATTGAATTGCAGGCGGCGAATTTGTGAGCATAATTGAATTGATTTGAGATTGCGAACTATTGAATATGAAAGTGTATTTTTGGGATGATCAATGAACCACAACTGATTGTATATAAAACAAGTATATGTATTGTATTTATATTGATCATCCATAATGATTTGAGAAGTTTGAATGATTAGAAATTGCATGATTTGATTTAAAATTTGAGCGAGGAATGGTTGTATAGGACCACTAAGCATGAAAATGCTTAGCGTATTGTTTACCTGTCTTGTGATGAGTGACAATCGTGAGTGAAGCGGACTGAGATCGAGAGCATCAAGTCATAAGAAGAGATTTAGGGTATCTCCGGCAGTGTGTATTCATTCCATGTTTTCTTTTGGATATTGATATTTCAGCAAAAACAATTTGAACTACGAACATCTATTTTGTAAATATTAATTTTAGAAAAGGCTTGAATGCCTTCATTGTAAAATGTATTTTGTTAAAGTTAAATGTATTTTGTTAAATGTTTATGGAGCTTGCCCAATTTTATGTCGCTTAAGCAAAGATACTAATTTTTGAGTGATTGAGTGATTTTTAGTGGCATCAGGACTCGAGTTTGAGATCCGCCCCCAGCAGTCTGTAGGGAAAGAGCCATATTCAATGCTCAATTTTGAAAAAACAATAATATGTTTGTTTTAATATATTTTATTTTTACTCAGATTTTGGCAAAGTCATATTTGATTTTAAAGAAACTGTTTCTGTAAATAGTAGCCACTTTGGTTTAATATTAGTTTTATTCAAAATTTGGCTAAGAAATATTTAAATTTGGTTTTAATATATTGTTTTGCAAACAGAATTTGGTTCAATAGAATGACTACTGATTCTACCCCCCAGCGTGGTGCCTCCTCCAACGTGCATTTATGGCCCTTGATAGTTGTGAGTCATGGAGAGAAGCCGGAAAAGTTGAATGGAACTGAATTCAAAAGGTGGCAACAAAAGATGTTGTTCTACCTAACCACCTTGAATTTGACCCGTTTCCTTCAAGAGGATGCTCCCGCATTGAAGAAAAATGAAACTAATAGGCAAGTGGTTGCCGCTGTGGAAGCATGGAAACATGTCGATTTCTTGTGTCGGAACTACCTCTTGAATGGCTTGGACAACACACTGTATAATGTGTATTGCGCCTTCAATACTGCAAGAGAACTGTGGGAATCCTTGGACAAAAAGTACAAGGCGAGAGTGCGGGGGCTCAAGAAGTTTGTAGTGGGAAATTTCCTGAACTTCTGGTCTTGATTCGAGACGGTGATCAGCCCGAGTTCGAGATCTGCGAGTGATTACGCATGACATACATGCAGAAGGCATGTCTCTCAGTGAATCCTTCCAAGTGGTTGCAATTATTGAAAAATTGCCACCGTATGGAAAAATTCAGAGAATTACCTAAAGCATAAGCAGAGAATGAGCGAGACCGATGGTAGAGGCAGAGAATAGAGAAGGCGGCATTATATAGGAAAAGAAGGCGGGACAAGGGCTGTGGAGATCAAGGCGATGTTGTGGAACAAGGCGGACCTCTGAGTCCCAGCGAGGTGGCAAGCGGTGCTTAGCAAGGTCCTACAAAGAAGTTCAGGAGCAAGTGCTATGTATTACCCATGACGAGGGCTTACCCGTGCTAAGAACCTGTGTATCGTAGTCGCAAGGGAACAAGGGGATCTCGAAGGAAAGCGCCTGAAGCGATGTGAGCTAGATGACGATCTTCAGGACATGAACCTCTCGGTCGGCGTAGTCTCCGAGATTGAACTTCATTAGCGACAATACTAAGGAATGGTGGGTAGACATAAGATACACTCGTCATGTTTACTTTCAGACAAGAAGATGTTCTACTCATCATATCAAACCATAGATAATGGAGAACAACTCTATATAGGCAACTCCTCTTCTTCGAGAGTTGAAACTGTAAAGGGAAGACAGTAAGCCAAGGTGAAACATGGACAAAGTTATACTCTTAACAAATCTTCATTTGGATATGTGAAATTGGAGAAAGAATCAGTGTTTGGGATCTATTTGCATTGTTGAGTAAGGAAGGGCTTGAGTTGTGATGTTTAAATGTCTCGAGACAACTTCATCCTCACGAAAATGGGATACTTATGTAGGAAAGGGTACATGAAGCAATGCGATATGAAATGAATATAACAAACATTGCCTCTATTAAGAATATCAACCTCTAGAATTAATACATTCAGATATCTGTGATATGAAATTTATTCAAACGCGAGTTGGTAAGAAATATTTTCTTACATTAATTGATGATTGCACAAGATATTGTTATGTTTACTTATTGAGAAGTAAAGATGAGGCATGAAATGTTTCAACATTTCAAGAATGGGAGTGGAGAACCAACTTGATAGAAAATCAAGATAATAAAGTGATAGAGAATTGGTGATAACAAACACCTTTGGTGATTCCACTGTTTTACAACATGGTATAATACACGAAACGATTGCACCTATTCACCTCGGCAAAATGGGGTTGCTGAGCGTAAACGAACTTTAAAGAAATGATGAATGCATTACTATTGAGTTACGGACTACCTCAGAAAAATTTGTGAGGAAAGCTTGAATTCTTGTGGAATATATCTCAATAAAATCTCCCACGAAGAGCATTAAACCTGTGAGTTGTGGAAGATTGAACACCTTCTTACACAAATGCTTGAAAGTGTAGGGATTAATACGGCTAAAGGAGTAATGATACCTATACCTAAAAAGGTTAAAATAGGACCGAACAGAGTTGATTGTGTTTTCATTGGATATGCACATAATAGTAGTGCATATCGTTTTCTGATTCATAAATTAGAAATTATCGATATGCATGCCAATATTTATTGTAATCAAAGACCCTCCTCTTTGAAAATGTGTTTCCTTACAAATCTACAGAGTCAAGCTTTCGAAGTAAAAGGGCTGTGTAATCGCAATAAGGCGATGAAGTCAGAGGCAACAGATGATGATGAATCTAGGCCATGACAAAGAAGCTGAAACGTCAAATCTTTTGGTCTAGATTTTTTAACGTATCTGTTAGAAGATGAGCCTCAAAGCTTTTAAGGAAGCATATAGCCATTACCCAAGCTCCATATTGAAGAAATTTATAAGCGATGAAGTAAGAATCCATCTTTAACGAAATCACTCAAATGCGACCCAGTGCAGATCTTGCGGGTTCAAACTTCTGCATCTCAATGGATAGTAGAAGAAAATATGAGATCAGATCTGTTGATAAATATAAGCCATCTTGGTTATCAAGGTTACAAGCAAAAGAAACTGGACTATTTTGATACCTATTCTCCAGTGACAAGAATATCATCCATTCGAATGTTAATAGCTATTGCAACTATACACAATCTTGAGATACATCAAATGGATGTAAAGACAGCTTTCTTAAATGATGACTTGGATGAAGAAATCTACATGGAACAACCCGAAGGGTTGTTATTTCAGTCGAGAAAGTTTGTCGACATTAAATCCCTTTATGGATTAAAGCCGGCATCGATGCGATGGAATGAGAGGAAATTTGACGGTGTAATGATGGCCGAATGGATTCAGAATCGCGAGTGTGGTAATCATATATAAGGTACAGGCGTGGATTATCATTATTTGTCTCTATGTTGATGATATACTCATCATAGGTAGCAATAATGAAGTCATTAATACAACGAAGGAAATGTTCAACAATAAGTTTGACATGAAAGACTTGAGGTGTTCTTGATGTTATACTTGGGATAAAGATCTCAAAACATCGGATGGACTAATATTATCTCAATCACATTACATTGAAAATTCTCAGAAATTCAATAAAATGATGCTTTGATTCAAGTAGAACACTTGTAGATGTAAATCTCTACATCTATCAAAAATAATGGCAAAAGCCTTTCTATGAAGCAATTGGCGGCTGATGTATGTCATGAGCTATGCAGTCGAGGACATAGCTTCTGTTTACGTCGATAAATTGAAATAGATACACAAGTAATCAAGGTTCGAACCATTGGAAGGCAATAGTTAGAGTTTTGAGAGTGGCTGAAACCACCAAAAACTATGATTTTCACCTAAATATCAAGTTAGCAGAAGGATCATGATCTTGGGATGGACTCTCTATTTGGGCTGAAGTCCACAAATGGCTATCTATTTGCTGGTAGTGGAATGATTGTCTTAAAATCTTCTAAACAAGCGTGCATTGCTAGATCCCACGATGGAATCGAGTTTTATTACCTTCGGACAAACTGGTGAAGAAGCGGAGTGGCTTAAGTCTGTTTCTTAGAAGATATTCAGATATGGCCCCTGACACATTGCACACTGTCTGCATTCATTCGATAATAGTCAATCAACAATTGGAAGAGTACAGAGTGTCTTACTCCTGCGGTAGTCTGACATATTAAGTCGAAGACGCCTGTCACAAATAAGACGACTTCTCTCTAATGGTATGACCATTGAATACATAAGGTCAAAAAGCTGTGTGGATTCGGTAACCAGGTTTGACCGGAGAAGCGAAGTAAGTATTAAATCATCGAGGGAATGGGTTTAAAAGCCTATGCACTAAGAGAGTCGTTAGAATGTAGCTCAACCTGGCTGATTGGAATCCTAAGATCTAGGTTCAAAGGACCCAATAGAATTTTGTGTGACTCGTGAAGATCCTACGGAGGAGCAAATCTCCTATTCATTTCCCTATAATCGAATAGTGATGCTACGATTAAGCAAGGTAAAGCCACGCTTTTAATGATTCTTATATCTTGTTAAAGACAACAAGTGGGTATGTGAGGCACCTTCCACATAAGAAGTCACATATGTGAGTGAGAACTGGGCCGGTTCTAGGAGAATGATAAAGGCACATTCTCAGAGCACTCATGAAACAGGGATATTGAGACCCGAAAATGAACTTTGGCGTGACACAACTATCTCAGGAAAGTTGCGCGTGAATGTTGTGTCTTGGTTTACACAAATGATTGAGCAGTTCAAGACATCATGTTCAGCCCCGATCAATCGATAACCCAGATGGCAATTTCATGAGGGAAGGTTGAGCCATGGCTTCTACCTTCCTCTACTCTGAAGAATTTCCAAGCTGAACTCTATACTCTTAGTGTCGACATGTCATTCCGCATTAATCTCTCGAGTCAATTTCATTCATAGAGTTATTTGGAAATAATGGGTTTTAAGACGCAATAATTTAGCCTATCTTTAGGTTAAAATTACATTGCGTCTCTAAAGCTTTTAGGTGGGGTCCACATGAATATGTTCTCCTCCGTGAGGAGATGAAGATTATATGTTGAGTTGCCTCGAAACCATTAAAAGTGAATTAGAAATTGCCTCAAAACATCGCTACAGCGAACGGTAACTAAAGGTTTAAACATAAGAAAAGCTTGTGTCTGCATCGGATGGGAAGCAAGACTTTTAAAAGGGTATCATCTGCCCCACCTTGTAAGTTGGAGTTTGGGTCCCCGAAAGGCACCCGGTTGTGAAGGAGGACCTAGCTCATCTTAGTTCACACTGCCGAAACTGGCGGCAGGGTTTGGGGTTGGTTGAAGCTAACCCAGCTCACGCGCGTAATATTTACATTGTTTACGTGAAGTTACCCGTTGGGCGATCACGTCTTCTCAATGAGCCTTGGCCGTAATCAATCATGAACCAGTTACGACCCTCGAAGCTTCATGGCCCCATCTGAAACAGTCGCGAAGCGCGATCCTACTCTCAAAAGTACACCTTGACTTATTTGACGATACATATACATACATATTCCCTCATTTCATTATACATTTGAGAAAGTTTGCAAACATTTCGGGTTCGACGGTGACCGCGGTGATCTTTGCCCAGTGGAATCGTTCATCGCCGGAGACGAATTGCAAGACTCGATGCACCACTGCGAGGGAAATAATTGTCTTAAGGAGATTGTGTCCAACATAAGACTTGATCTGCAAACAGGTTCTGATTATTTTTTCTAGTTTTTTCCTGCAAACGTGTTAATTGTTCATCTGCTACTTGGTTTGTTCTATTTTACAGTCTTGAGCTTAACCGCAGGGGTCTCTCCCCTTCCTCCCGGTTCTTCTTAGCAGGAGGACTTTTACTCCAACAGTTCCTCGTGGTCTCAGAAAAGAGACGGGAGGAGGTCGCCAACTCTTCCTTCAATTTCCTAGCCTCTACTTCAGCGAATTCAATGGCAGTCTACACTAAGTTCTCACCCTCCTTCACTTTCTCATATTTGCCGACCTCCTCTAGGCGTGGCGACTGACATCGGTTGGCTCCACGTCTCAACAAAGACCATGAAAGGCGCAAAGCGAAGAATTAAAGTCCTGTATGGACGGGGGGAAGGGACCATCAAGGCGTAAACGAGCGCAAACCTAAGCCTTAGGTCCTCGGCCGTGACCAGACTCGCTGCGATATGCCTTGTCGGCGCATCACTCTGGCGAATAGTAACGGCGTGAGTGAGAGGTTTACTCGAAGTACGAGGCGACAGAGGCTGCGGCTGCGGCGCTGGAAGCAGGCCGGCAGTTCCCCACCGGCCGGCGGGCGTAGGAGCAGCGTCCATGGGCGACGGAGATACTTCGGTCATAAGATGCGCCCCTTGCCAGTGGGCTTAGACGCCTGCATCGGTTTGGGAGCCCCTCACACTGATGCGTCGAAACAACTGAAACACTCCTCCCTCATTGCCAAAGTCAAAATGCAGGACAACCGGCTTCAAAACAAGTTTCTTCCTCATTGCCGCGTCCTTTTCTAGCTGCTTTCCCTCATTCGGCTCTCTTCTTCCACAGGCTAGTCTCCTTAAAGACTCGCTCAAAAAGCCGCTCTTGGCCCTTGGAGCTTCTTGACCCTGAAGCATGTCGTCGAGATTCTTGTAAACTTTATGCACCCTAATGTCAAAATTGCAACTGGAAGTCCGAAGAGCCGATAGACGCCCTAAAGACTCTCTTTGGTCAGTAGGGTCTTGTAGTGACGTGAGCTTGCGAGGAAGAGCGAGAATGACTACACTTACCCGAGAGCAGCCGGTAGGGAGCCATTCAATCGCATCCTCTGTCTTCCTTACACACTTTTGAGGCAATGATATTCAAACAAACAATAAAAAAGCAAGCGTGTCAGAATTGAAAATGAAGCGGGAAGCAATGAGGGCAAAGATCTAAAACCTTGAGGCTGTTCAGGGATAGGTTGATGGGGGTAAAGAGAGGAGTCGGGAGTGATCCACCGCAATGAAGCCCTGACTACTTTTGACCAACACATTGTCGAGAAGATCCCCCTTGTGGGTGTTTGGTAGGGAAAGAACGAGTTGTCAGGAACTTTTTTTCGCGATGAAGAAAAACTTCCCCTCCTCAGCCCACTTCATATTATATAGGAAGAAGATCTCTTCTAATCCGAGGTTCAAACGATGAGCGAGGTTGAGACGGGCCACCCCTAGCAGCAAACACATAGCATTCGCATGGGTGTCCGCGGGGCGGATGTGTGTATAAAAAAAGAACCGGTGGATCAAGGCAAGCAGAGGAAAATGCAGGCCCATAGATAGGGGTGGCAATTCGTGTTAATGGGTCGTGTTCATGTCGTGTTAATGTACGGATCGTGTCATTACATGACCCAGGCCCGAATGCGAGATAAGCGTGTCGACGTTATTTAACCCCTAAGCCATTTCATTTATTCGTGTTAGGTGGGTCAGTGCGAATATGAGGCTCGATTTAATTTGGTTATTTGTAACAATAAGAATTATAGTGTCGTTAAGTATGTTTAAATAGATAACATTAAATTTGTTTATGTTTAATATTTTGTATTACATTCATTAAGAGTATAGTAACAGACTATATTCACTTTCAATACTTATTAAATTGGTTAATTAATTAATATAATAATTAAACGAGGTGTGGTCAGTCAGAGTCGTATTAGAAATGAAATTCAGCGAATATGACTGTTAAATAAGCGTGTAGGCAGGTCGATATGAATATGGCCAGCAGCGATTATCTTCAGCCCACAAATCATAGCTCGTGTTGGAGTTCGTGTCGTGTTTACGATGTGGTATCAGATTTTCTTGTATAAACGAAATGGGCCTGGCAGTAGCCAGATTGGAGGTCTCAATCGAGGAAGTCGTGTCCTCTACTTCCATTGGATCGATAGGGATCTCGAAGCTAATCTCATCTAGGAACGAGTAATCCTAACGGAATTTCTCAGCCCGCCGCTCTCTGCCCATGAGTCTCGCATATTCTCGGCGCTCTCATCAGGCTTGCCGTGATCCCGAGGAACTTCAACCAGGATTGACTAGCCGCGAGCAAATGTCCCAGCATTCTAACTAGGGTCGGAGCTAGTCACACCACAAAGTTAGACTCCGGGGAAGACCGTGAGTCGTACGAGGCAAAGGCTCATGGAGACAGAGGTGCCTGCGAGTCCGACCTTGACCCTGACATCTACACGAAGAGAGATGACACGCGGGGGATTAGATCTAGATTAGTGGGTCTTCTTCCAAAAAGGGGCACCCCCTCCTCGAGGCAGGGTCCATGGGAAGCACCATTGAGAACCCTTAAGAAAAACAAACAAATAAACAAAGGAGCAAGTAGTCGAAGACAGGTGAGGGAAAACTCATACCTTACGCTAAGAAAGCAAGACGGCAAGAACACAAAAACACAAACAGGGCTGAAGAAGTAAAATGAAGCCTCATGTGAAAATGAGAGAAGCAAACTGCTCCTTAAATAGGGAAAAAATAGGCGGGTATCAAGGGGTCGTCATAATGACACCCCACCGAAACTCGAAAAACGGGTCGAGCGAGTTAGTCCGCGCCACGTGGCAACCTATGCGATTAGACAACTCAAGCGCGCAACTGCCACTTCGCCCTCATCTCGACTCCCGTCGTAAGGGAGCGAACTTCCGCCCATGAGTAGCATGATTTTGACCAATCAGCGATGTACGCTGCAGATGCTCAAGGGGCAAATGAAGGTGACATCCTAACCAACCTTTCTGAGAGCCAGGATCTTCTCAGCCATTGCAAATGGGGACAAAAAGCGACCAAACGACTTCTTGAGGCCGGATCTAGGTAGGCATCAAAAACGACTCCACCAACTGCAACAAGCTTGAAGAATCACCATGGGTGCAAGCCTGTTGAATTAAAGCTAAAAATTGATCACAGTCAGTATCTGTAGCAGCTTCCAAGCAGTGCAATCCCAAATCTGCTGCTCAGATAACAGAAGCCACAACCGATAGGGCCATTAACCCCAATCAGTTGATCAAACAACATAGGAACCGCACCAAAAAGATCTTTGGATCAACAGCCTATCAACATACCTTTTTTTCTCACTTATTCATTCCATGCAAAACCAGAGTACAATATAGAGATAAAAAAAAAAAAAAAAATTGACTAGGAAGTTACTCTATGTCTAAACAATATTTGCATTTCACAATCATGTTGTACCCTTGGTGGAAGGGTTTCTAAATATCTGATTTCTAATTGGTAGTGCGGAAGCTGTGGCGCTCATGAGTTGGTGTGTAGATATCTATAACACCTAAGCTTTATCCGGTGAGTCGTTTGAGTTCTGTAAAGATTATGTAGTGGCGTATCTCAGTATTGATCTTTAGATTTATAAAGGGTGAATAATCTTCTCTTCTAGAGTTACATTTGATGATGTCGATTACCTCCACGTGTTTGGTGCGGTCGTAGTGAATTGGGTTGAGATATGTCGATAGCGGCTTTGTTATCACAGAATAAATTCATTGCAGAACGAGGGGGAAAACCGACCCCTGTTAGCAAATTTCTAAGCCAAAGCTCACATAATCCTTTCGCCATGCCATAAACTTTAACTTATTGTTGGAATGATACCACTACCTTTTATTTTTGCTCCTCCATATAACTAAGTTCTCCACAAATATCAAAGTAGCATAATTAGACTTTCTATCAAGATGTTCACAGCTAGTCGCATACGTGTACCCGCCAGTATTCGGATGGCGTTCTTGGAGAGCAGTAGTCCCTTTCACAGTGATGACTTTAGATAGTGGAGAAATTGAATTATGGAACCCGTAAGGTCTTCACCGATTTATGCATAAATTGGCACCACACTGCAGCGTAAATAACAAAATGAACTGAGTGTGAGATAAGTTAATGAGCTTCCCCACTAGCCTTTAATACCTCACTTTATCGGTTGGCACCTAGTCCGAATATTCCCCAAGCCTATGGTTCTGCACAATTGGCGTATCCATAGGTTTACACTCTAGTAATCCCACTTCCGTCAATATGTCCAGTACATATTTCCGTTAGAGGGGAGGAGTATGCCCGCTTACAGGCCTCCTTTCATTCTGCAGAAAATACTTGAGCCCTCCCAAATGCTTCATTTCAAATTCAGCTGACAATTGTTCTTGTAACCTCGAGATCTCCTCAGCATCATCCCCCGTAATTATCATATCACCCACATAGACTATTAATGCTATCACCTTGCTTTGTCGATGTTTCAAGAAAAGAGTATGATCCGAGTTACTTTGGCGATAGCCATACTTTCTCTCAACTGAACTCGTCGTCAAACCATGCTCGTGGTATTTGTTTTAGTCCATACAGCGCCTCTCGATTCTGAGAAACGATTTTGAATTCAATCGATCTTATATGCCACAGTGGACCTCCATGTATACCTCCTCGTTAAGGTTGCCGTGAAGGAAAGCATTCTTTGCGATCAAGTTGATGTAGTGGGTGATCGAATTTCTTTGCGAGATAGTAAGACCCTAACGATGCAGTTTAGCTGCGGTGAAGTTTTGATGATCATATCGTTGAGTGAAACATGGCTTACAAACACAAGCCTTATGTCGGTCAATTGATCCATCATTATTTTACTATTTATGAACTTTGTGCATTGTAGCGACCACGAGCCACGGTCTGACGAATGGCGAGTCCAAACCCGAAACCACAGGACGGCAGATTAAATTCTTTTTATTTACATTTTATTTCGTTCTTTTTGAAAAGTGTCGCGACCGAATCCCGGCTCGACACGATTAGGCGAGGATCCGAACCGGAGCGGTTACTCCGGCGTTTCAATTATCTTATCAAAACATTTTCTTTATGTTATTTCTCTTCAGGTTTTTCGATTTGGCGGAAGCATTTTCAGGTGTAGGCCCTGAAGCATTTCACATTTCACAAGAAACAATTCTATTAGAAGGCATTCTATGCCCTTTCAAAATGATATACAAAACCAAACATTTCTTTGGAGTTTAACTATTTGTTCACAAAATTTTCCATGTTCAAAAAAATGATATGCATGTGTAAAGTGCTACTTCACATACAACCTGTGCTTCCCAACTGACTAAAACCTATTCTTGTCTTCCTTATCTGCTCAGAAACTTTTGCATAGGTAAAAACACTCTAGTTAACATTTTAGTACTTAGTGGTTCTATCTGATTCTATTTCAATATTCATTAGCAACTGTGTTTGCTGTTAAACATACACAATGTATCAACATATAAGTCTTTATTGATTTCACATGCTTTCATTTTACAATTCATTTATCATATACATGACATGCAATTTCAATGCATCAATTCAATTCACAATTCAATTATGAATTTAAGCATATACATAAAGGCTCTCATTTACACTCCGTCAATGTTGATTCTTTGGCACATAAACTATTTCATTCCACATTTACAGAAGGATTCAGTTTTTGATGAATCAGCCCTTATTATTATTTGGTAATGTGCTTACACACGTTTAACAATTCCAGTCTATATCATGACGGATGCCGTTTGATGCAATGGCGTGGTATCACTCAAATACCTCGCCGTATGATGAATACCGGGAAGATTAGCGCATCGCCGTGGTTTGGCTCTTAATGTCATACGCCATCGCGGATGTCCGATTAGGCCGCGTAACCGCCTGATGGACATTAGACCAATTTGAGTGCCTTAAATGAAGGATGCCGATTGGTACATCCCGTCAGGCGGTTCATTCGATATATAATTCAATTCACATTTATAGCCAGTTAAGTTTGACGAATCCCGTCTATCATCATTCCGCGTTAAATTCGGTTTCAAGTATCACATTTCAATTCCATATTCACTTTAAGTATTATCTTTTCAAAGATATACTCGATCTATGTACTTATTTCATATGCTGTTCATGTATGCTCGTTTCATATACTCATTCATGTACTCATTTCATGGTTACTTGGTAAACTACCAAAATCTTTTGAAATAAGAATAGAAGTCGAAGAACAAGCAAGAGAATTTGTCGGATCTAGCTTCTTCTCTTGATCTCGGTTCTAGGTTAGTGATCATCACGGGTCCACACAAATCAAATAACAATCCACTGCCTCTTAGTGGATAATTAATTCTTAAGTAATTTTAGTGAATTACAGTTTTATTTCCTTTAACGGTCTTGGGTGTTAAGACAAGTCTGCTTCAGAGCGACTTGCCTCGAGTGCGATGCGTTTTTCACTTAGTTCTATCCTTATTTGAACCCCCATTAATCATTTCTTAGGGTTCAAACATTCGGGAGTATGAATACGGGGGCTGCGGTGCAAAATATGCAGGCTGCTGGAAGTAGTGTGCCGTTACCGCGGCGATGCAGGTACGGTCATCAACGCCCGTTAGATGCCGTACGGTTAAGTAGTGCGGACCGCCCCCATTCCTTTGCATCATGGTACGGTACCACTCTTTAATGCGGTACCACCTACGGGTTTTGCTGAATCTTGATTTTGGCATATTCACATTTTCTTCCACCAAACCTTCCTACAATTCATCCCATATCAAAATCACATTGAGATCTTGAAATAGCTGCAAGGTGGTTTAGAATAAATGAGAACCCTTTTCTCTTAAGTTAGGGCTTTCCCCCAAAATCAAGATCATAAAAGAGGAAGTTAGGGTTTTGATTTATTACCTTGAACCTCTTCAAATCTCTTCTTGTATGTTGCTTGGTCTCATAGGAGCAAGAAATGGGAAGCAAAGCCAACCAAAGCCACTCCTCCTTACAAACCTTAGATTTTCTCCCTTTTCTCCTTCCTTTCTCCTCAAAAAGCAGATTGCTCATATAATGAGCCACAAGACCCACATTTTGGTCTTTATATCCCTTAAATCCATAAGGCCTTGTTTGGCACAATCCATTAAGTGTAAGGCCATGTTTGGCCTACACATGATACTTGTCCTAAATTTTCTCCTTTTGGTCTTTAATTCTTTATTTCCATAAGGCCTTGTTGGCCTTTAACCCATTTTCATTTAAGTCTCCTATTATTCCACTTTGACCATCCTTTTATCATAAATTCACTTAGACATTTATTCTTTATAACAATTGACCCTTAGGTCCTCATTTTACAATTTTGTTTTCCACATTTACCCTTTTTCACTTGGGTTTATTTCTGGGTTCACTCAATTTCTCATTTTTAGCATATAATATTAAATCCCCTTTCTTACTTTCTAATTACATTTATGTTATCATTTATCAATTTTTCCCGGAAAAACCCAGAGTTTAGCTCGGTCGTACTGGAATATATATAATAAAAATTATTATAAAAATTACAGGAGTATTTTTAAGAGAGGCGCGTTACAGCCATCCAGCTATTTTTCCTTACGGTAGTGGGACGACCTCAGGTATTGTTTTCTTTAAGGCTTCTAGTTATTCTTGTATTGCTTGCGCCCACTTTGGATCGAGATAACGCCCTCAACGATTTGAATATGGCGAGAGAATATTATTTGATGAAAGTCTTGAGCGGCTAGAGACGGACCATGTGAGTAGATACATAATTTACACAGTGGGTGCACTTGGATTTTCTTCTGTGCTATGGGTTTGTATATGTTCGGTGGTTTCCCATGATTGTGTCTAAAAGGCAACACATAACCAGTAGAAGAATCCAAGATATTAGCATGTAAAGGTGCAGTAGGAGTACTTACCTCAGGGACATTCTCAGGAGGGCCTTCGGTGCGGAGTGAGGCGAGGATACTACAATGACCTTCCGATTCTTCATTTTAAACTTCATTTCTCAATTCGATAGGTTCACTCTCTGGTGGTGCCTTATCTTTGCTCAACCTCTCTGTTCGAGTTCCATTGGCCCATCCAACCAATTTGACACTTCTACTTGAGTCTCCCCCTGAAGAGGAGAATTGGGTACAGGTGAAGGGTAAAAATTCTCGGACTCAAGAAATGTAACATCCATGGTGATATAGGTTCGGTGGGTATTAGGGTCATAGCACTTGAAGCCTTTTTTGTGTAATCCATAGCCCAAAAACAAGCAGAGACAACACGTAGATGCAGTTTGATGCGTTGATTCTTTGTGGAGATGGGCCAACGACACACCCGAAAATTCTAGGAGGAAGCACATCAATAGTGAAGGAAGGGGATATATGGGTAGAGAGGATTGTAAGGGGTTTAAAGTGCAAATTTAGGTGACATACGGTTGATTAGGTACAGGCGTGTCGTATCCCGATGCAAGCTTCGACATGCTCGCGGGAAGAGCACGGGATGTTTCGAGAATATCTTAGATTTTCCTCTTGGCGACACCATTTGTTGTAGTGTTGAGAGCATGAGGTCTCATGGAGAGGAGGCCGTGTTGTTGGAAATAGGCTGAAATCTTCGGGTTAGTGAATTCCCCACCATTATCGGATCGAAGATTTTATCTTGGAAGAGGGTGAGTCTACGAACCATGGCATGAAATGCTTGAAAAATGGTGAAAGCCATCTTTGGTTTTTAGGTGATAGAGCCATGTCGTGAGTCTGATCGTGGGCAAAATTACAAACCAGCGGTGACCGGAGGGGGTGGTTATCGAGGCCGGTCCCCACACGTCGAGTGTATCGATAGAAAATGGAGTATTAGTCTTTTATTGACTAATCGGATAAGAGACTCTCGTTGGCTTTTAGCCTTGATACATGTATCATTTAAAGTCCGATGCAACGAGACGGGAAAATAAGATGGGAATGAATCTGGGAATGGCGAATGATGGGTGCCCCAGCTGTCTATAGCCAAATCACGCCGTTCGTGGCTCTTGATTACGATGGTGAGTGTGATGTGCTTTGCCTGAAATTTGAAATCATATCGTGTGCTTCAATCCACACACTATTAGCGTATGCCAGATAATCTCATGAGAATATCTGAAGACCAAAAGTAAATTAGTCAGTCTGACACAATTAAGCTCTTTAGTGACGACTCATGACGTGACTTGTTGGGGAGAGATGGAGTGAAAGTGTGAGCTAAAGAAGAGGGGAGACAATGTACGATTCCAGCCTGTGTGGGTAGGTTGCCTCATTGGCATTAATGATGCAAAGTCCTCCGTGGAGGAGTCGTGTTGGAGAAGTCATTTGGGTCGAATGTCATATGGTTCGTTGCTCCGGAGTCGATAATCCAGGCACCATCATTCAAGATGATGGGCTTATTTACAAAAAACTTGACCCTGATTACCTTGATGGGGTTGAGGCGAGGATGCCTTAGCGGAATGGGGATAGTTGAGATTCGGCCCAGGTGGCCCTTGCTGCTGCGACCTCTGCGTCTTGATTCTGCGAAGCATCTCGTTTCTTTCGGGCTTGTAATTCATGCCACCAGTCTGGGTAGCCATGTACTTTGAAACAAGTCTCCCGGGTATGTTTTGTACTTCCATAATGAGTGCACTTATTCCCATCAAAATGACCTCTGGATGGTGAGGAAGACCCAGACTTTAGTAAAGTTTGTGACTGGCCAGATCTCACGCCTTTGGTGGCCATAACGACTACTAATTGCTATGCGCTCAAATATCATCAGTTGTGGGGATCTTCTTGAATGTGGCGTATGCACAGCTCAATTGAGAGGAAGGTTTCAAGCGAAGAACATCGCTCCGAGAACAAGATCGATCGATCCATCCTGATGCGTAGAAAATATGTACTCAACTACTCTTTATTAACATGAGTTGCCAGCTTTGTATGTCAATTGCACATTTCGTATTGGATTGATTCGTGAAAATCAATCCGCCACGAAACACTGACGATGGTATAGCTGCTTTTCTATGGAATCCGCTACTGTTTCATTGAGATACCACGGCGCTGAGCTGCGTATACACGCATGGTATCGAGTTCCATCAAAGTATGTTGTGTATGAGAATCCATACACCAGCAGCCGTTGGTGTGAATGAGTTCCTGACCAAGGAATGGTCCATGGAGTTAATCGATTCGACCTTTCACCATAGCATTCTCGATCGCCATCTGCGAAAGGAGAATTCGGTTTGTTTCTAGTGGTTGGGGTAGTCTCCATTGATGTATCTGATTTGTGCTGGGATCTGGCATCTCAACGGCACCGGACCCGCAAATATAGTTAGGAGCCATCGACTTGATCTTGATAGAACCATCGGAATCGGTGATGGGAGGAAGGAGAGGTGGGACCTTTGTGAGACCTCGTCATTTTGATCATTAAATTATCAGAATGATTTACGTAATTGTCGGCCATGGAGACCGAAGCAAAAACTTGACCTACCTTTGTCTTCGATAAACAAGGAGCCCAAGATCTTGCTCTGATACCATGTCAAACATACCTTTTTTCTCTCTTATTCATTCCATAAAATAGAGTACAATATATAGAGATAAAAAAAAAATATTTTAGGAAGTTACTCTATGTCTAAACAATATTTGCATTTCTGATCGTATTTTATGCCGCCAGGTGAAGGGATTTCCTAAATATACGATTTCCCTAACTAGCTAATTGCAAAACTCACGCCAACAGAGCCCAAATTGACCCCTATCAGTCTAGAGAAGCTGCTCAGCCGCTTGACATATGAGCCCCATAGTTTCTCACATCAGGATCAATCATGTAACAGATATCAGATCTAGTTGCACGCCAACACACTTCGACGGACTCAGCTCTATATATGGAAGGTCAGGGGATCGGATAGGGGGTTGGGAAAAAAGAAACGTTAAAAGCAGCCCACAGCTTGTTTGGGAGTGTGGATCTACGTAGAATGAATCTCAGATACACTCTTAACACGAGGATCTTCAATGACCATTAAAGGGGGGGGGGGGGGGGAGGGGAGTAGAGCCTCAAGGCCATATATAAACTAAGCTACCATTGGGATTCTACATCCTTTTTTTTTTTAATCTAAATAAATAAAAAATAAAATAAAAACCTCAAAACAAGAGGAACTGATGGCAGTGTGGATCTACAGCTAGAATGAATCTCCAGATATTTTGGCATCCCAGGCCATGTGAGGAAGCTGCCGTTTCCCTTTATGATTAAAGGCACCTGCCCTGTAAAAATGTTCCATAAACTTTAAACTCAACTTATTTAATTAAAAGTAATTAATGGTAATGAGTGTATATAATTTGAATTATTTTTAAGATATTTGTTTACATGAGAAACATGTGCTTTGTTTGGTGCAACCTAAAAAAAAAGAATCCTTCGAAAATGATTTGAATATGGAAAAAATTGGGTGAGCATGTGGATGATCCCGGGAGGCGGAGCGAGTAGAACGTGAGGTCAGTAGGGCGGGCTTTGAACATTTATTGGCACATTGGTCTATGAGCGGGCTCGGGCCCGAGCCGAGCTTTTGAGACGAGTTTAAAATCGGGGCTCGAGCAGCCCGATTTAAAAAAAAGCTTAGGCATTTCATTTAGGCTCGTTTTACTTATGAGCGACTCAGAGCTTAACCTCGGAGGCTGGCTATCCAGAACTATCTGAAGTTTGTAGTGTAATCAATCCCTTGACTTAGTCCATATACTTTTTAACTTTTTGTAATCGTCGATAACAAATACATCGATTAAGAAATAATTTTCTGTAGGATTTGTTTCGCTTAGTTGATTTAGCGATTGATCTTAAAAAGTTGTTCGCGCCTCACTTCAACATTTGTTTCACTTTCTGGATTATGAGTGCTTCTTGAAACGAACTGCAGTGAAAAATTATGAAATAGGAATTAAAACAAGTAGAAATTCGCAGTGAAGAAATAAGATCACATGGAAATCGTTAAATAAGAAACATGATTGGTTTTAATCAATTATCTAAATAAAGAAATAATATATCAACCAGATCTACTTAAAGCCAGCTGTTAGTAACAGCAGAAACTATTTTGCAATATCTTTCTTGCACATGGTTAAAGTTGGCCATCGCCCTCACATTCGCAAAGATCGCATGATTAATTTAGAGACCCATAGCTTTACCCGCTAGGATGGAGATCAAGAATCTGTATGTGTCGACCCAGTGTGAATTTAAATGCAAACATTGTGGTGGCCTCCGGAGTGCAAATGCAGTGCAACAATCCATTATCTGGCTCATGTTTCCTACATGAAACCACTTACGATCACCCCTTGATCACGCTGCGTCACGTTCAGATGCGGGTTAAGTCGTCTGGAGTGTCGAAAAGGCCCCGATACCCCCAGTTTGAGATTGGATCTAGTTCATCGGTGAATTGATCGTATCGGTGGGTCCGTGCATTTGCCACCGATGCTACTTTCGAGATCGGCCAAGCCCATGCAAGCTCGTGGCCGCGGCCTCTATGGTTTCACGGGAGCACGATAGCGTCATGTTGTAATCGGTTCTTGTGCACTGGGATCGTAGTCGTTCAGGTGGGTCGTACCCAAACATCAAGTGTCGGCTTCCCCAGGCGTCCTTCATAGGCACCTTCTTCCACTTATTATCAACGCTTCAGGACATCTGCCAGTCGTTAATGGCGCCCCATTATTATCGTGGTCGCAGATTTAATTTCTGAAGCGGATCTGGAGATCTAAGAGTCTGATCTGGCCGTGGCGTGGGATTATTCATTTCCGGCCGTCGCCGACTTCGCGCCTCTTGCGACCCATTGAGGATTCGGCGCGTTCTTGTCGTAGCCATTGGATCCCAGAAACGAGGATCAGATTCACGTCGATATCTGGGACCGCATGACTGAGCATTTCACTCGGCGTGCTGGTCGGGATCGCGCGGTGAAGACCCGGATCGCGCGGTCGAGCCCAGTGGCGGAAGCCTCGTTCAATGACGGATGGGTCAGACGGGCTAGAGCCGAGCTTTTTAGCGGCGAGCGGCGAGTTGTCGCTAGAATTAAAGTTCAGTCGGCTCGTTGGGTGTTGGCGGCGTTTTGTGGCGAAGCCAGGCGTGTTGGCGCAGTTCTGAAAGTACTAGGCAGAAGAATGGCGCTTCAACCTTTTACGGCGTGCTAAACCCATAATGCTTTCCCTTTTCCAGCCTCTCCACTTGCAGCCATTCAGAGAGGTCCCACTCCAGCCGCTTCCTTTCCTAATCCTTCCTTTTCTAATTGCAGCAGACAACGTTTGTTTTATTAGAAATTAATTTTAACATGACATTTTGTTTTAACATAACTTACAAAATAGGAATCTCTTGCTTCTCGATACTTCCATATACTTCCAACTCAGCTTGAGTAAAAAACTCAGAAGTAGAATTGAACTTAATCAAATTTTTTTTTTTTCAGATATTCGAGGCTCAAAAAATAATCAAACTATTTAAAATCGATTAAACAAAACTCAAATCAATTAAAATAATAATAAATAATTATATTATTCATTTCAAATTAGTGCATGTATTGGCTGAGTAAAACGAAAATATTAAGTCATGAAACTCAGCTGAGAAATTTCAACTAAGTAGTTAATCAGTCTAGCTTCAAATAATAACTCGCAAATACTTTACTCGTTCTGCTGTAATCCCAATATTATGAAATTTTGTATTTTATATGTTTCCCGTGTTTTATAACAATAAAGAAATTTAACGTGTTTTGTGTTTCTTGTCTTTTATAACCAAAATAAAAATTTAAACATGTTTATGTTTTACTTTATTTTAAAAACAAAAGTAGTTTTCAAAACATAAACAACATACCTTTGTATTCTATGACTTCCAAAAGCAAGAAACAAAATCTAGTTTAATTCTTGTTTTTTGGCTTTATTTTGAAAAATAAAGAGAACATCATTTTAGTATTCCTTTAATTTCCTTATTTTCAGAATAGAAAAACCGGTACCAAACAAATTTAGTTTTATAAAGTACTTTTAAAAGTCATCCTTGAAAAGAACAAACAAACTCTTAAGTTTATTTTCCCTAATAAGATACCTCCGTTGTTTATTTTTTCCCTTCTAATACCAATACAAATTATTTCCTAATTCCCTATACTCCATTACAGTGGGATGTGACCATAATAGTGTATTATAGTTATTCCTTTTCACAAAATATTGGAGAGTGGTGTGTATGCTGTAGTGGAAATAGCATTTTGGTCCTAGAATGTGGTGTTATTATATTTTCACTTAATAGAATTTTCTCCTCAAAAATGCACTTTCTATGTTACATGTTTCATTTTCCCTTTCTCCTTACCCCTTGAATAGGGTACATAAATACATTATCCCTAAATGGTGTTTTAAGTACAAAACTCTTTGAAGAAAAGGACTACTCATGTGAATCTTCCTCAAAAAGATCTCATAATATGGATAAATTTCAGTTTATAAAAATAAATTGATTATCTGAAGATTTCCGTTTCTACGAAACCCTTAAAACACTTTCTTTTCTAAGTTGTACATTTTATTCTAAAACCTTGAATTTTAATGTTTTAATCTTTGGTATTATTATTTTCTTTGCTATTTATTGTAGTATTTACGTGCTCTACTAATTACGAAAGGTAAAGGTTATTCCTGTCTTAAATACTTTTAATTAACTTTGAAAATTCTACGTCTAATACACACATAATTGAATTGAACACCTCTAACACTTTAAAAGAGGCTCAAATAATACCGAGAAGGAAATAGGATTAAACTAAGCCACACTGAAATCGCAGTTTCATGTAAGAGTACAAGCATTGCAGGTGCTTCCAGTATTCGGGTCTAGACAAAATTAGAACCGAATGAAAAAGGACATCCATTTAATATTTGTCACAGATTACATACATATTACATTGTACGAAAACACTTTATATGGCCAACCAAAATTGAGTGATACGATCGGTATTAGTGCAAATCATTATTTTGCAAAGCTCAAAAGGCCTCTTACAGGCTTAAGAATACCAAGACTCACATAAGGCATATGATTCAAATATGACTTTTGATACCTAACTTTCCTAAATGTGATTCAAAAATATGATTATGTCCATAAAAAAAAGAAAGATATTCTAATATTTAAAAAGAAAATTGATGAACAAACTAATGAGAAATTATATAAATTTCAATATATAATTAAAATTTTTGAAAATAAATGTGTTTTAAAGAGAAACTATAGTATATAAGGTGCACCTTAAGTATGTCTTGGAAGATAAGGCACTATAGCCAGGGAGTGCTTGTGCCTCATGGCTAGGCACACCTTTTGCAACTATGGCAAAGCTCCATTTTAGCATTTGAATTTCTGGTATGAATTTTTGGTATATTTATGTGCAGGTTGCGAACTCATTTGCCAGGTCACTTGAACTGAGAGTGCAACAAGGTTAAATGGATTTACATCACTTGGGATTTCTAAGAACAATGATCACAGAAATAACTTACATCTTCTTCCATTTAGCACACTGGAGAAAGGGGGCACAAAAACAAAGGCAAATGGTAGTAAGATTCCAAGTGATCACAATAAATTGTTAGAAACCATCATCAATGAATTCAGTATGTAAATCAAGAATAATACCTCATCTTGAATAGCACTGGAGCTTCTGAGAAGAGAGAGGGTGAATTGGAATTGAACCTCCACTAGTATAAAACATCCGAAGCAACAACTAAAATTTCCTGTTTAGTTTAGGAAAAAGTTTTTTTCCAGCCTCTCACAACACCACCCCCAAGACATAAACTTTAAGTGGGGTGAATTCAGAAAAAGTCAAGGTGTTTGAACAACAGTGAGTAACAGTTCTATATGGACGTAATATATAATTTAAAGGTATTAAATGACAAAGGATGCAATTAACACAGAAAATCCCTTTATTTGATGCAAATGCAAAAACAACATTGTTTTTATTAAAAACAAAGTGTAGATAAAGGATCTGATGATAGTAAAAAATGTACTATCAAAACATAATTCCAATATGCATCCATACAGCTACAATTATCAAAATATCTTCTTAAGAACTCTTCAACTCAAGATTATAAAGCAATTTCAGCACTGACTGACTCAGGAACAGTTTTAACATAAATCATCAGAGATAATAAGAAGATATTTAATGTCCAAATGCATTCAAAATATTTATCAGTAACAAAAAAATTATGAGAAAAAGGCGAAATATAGAAACTTTAAGTTTCACATTTAAGAAAGCCAGTTAAACTATACAATATTCAACGAATCCCTAGAGGGGGAAACCTAACTAAATACACTCATTACCAAGAAAATGAGAATACTTTGGAATTGACTCTCAGAGCCCGAAAGTCATAGTTAAAGATTAATCTTCAAGCCCGAAAGAAACATTAATTAATTCAGGTGTCAAATGTAGTTGCAGAAATTCTACATGGTTTCAGCATAGATTCGTTCAATAATATTTAAGGATTTACTCTACTAATTCAATGCCAAAAAATGGGAAAAGGTGAATCTTGGTTTTAAAATTCAAAAGATCAACTGTGCAGCACATTAAGTCTTATTCAAGACCCTTCCCAGTTCAGTCTCCACAAATTTTCCTCATGGAACAACTCGAAAATTTTCTTATCATCTATGGAACAGACACAAGATCTTCAGTATCATTTCATTAAAAATACAATATAAGTATAGAGAATAGATCCATGTCGACCATGATTTTCAACCCTTTTCATGACCAAAAAAAAAAAACCGGAATAGAAAAAAAAAATCAAATATAATGAAAAAGGGGTCAACATTTTATTTTACTCATAAGTAAAACCCAAAACAAGAAACTTTGCAAGGAAGAACAATGAGGAGGAAAAAGAAAGAAGCAGGAGGCGTCTCTTCAGTTCAGGTCTCCAAAACATTCCTCATGATGTATTTTCAGAAGAACGAAAGTTTTTCAACTGATCATCATAAGAGACAAAAGAGAACAACAACTCATAACAAAAAATTTAAAAAGTGACAAATTCTAAAAATGCTTCGAGCAAGAGGAAAGAGAAAAGGAAAAAGAAAAAGCAGAGAAATCAGAAACCTTGATACCTGTAGAGTTCAAGGCAACCAAGCAGTGAAAATTGGGAGAGAGGCACCCTTGGTTGTTATATAAGTGGCTATAAGTTAGAGGCCATAGCCCTAACCTTTAATGGATTAGGGTTTCTCTCATTTAATGTTCAGTTCAATATTTGTTGGATCTGAATTTGGCAGCCCCTTAATATTCAATCCACTGTTTTTGCTCTTCTGCAAACAGAGTGCAACTTGGCCGTTTAGTCTGATCCAAACCAATATTTGGACTATCATTTTTAGAATTACATATATAGTTATTATCTTAAAATTTAATCACATTTAAATTTTAAATTATACAAACAAAGCCAATCTTAATTTAATCCAATTAACTTAAATCTTACTAAATCAACCTCAACACAATTTTAAAGTTATAAAAAAAAATGAGATGAGATTGAACTTCAAGACTCAAGTACCTTGGGTTAGATGTTGGACTGAGTTAGACTCAATTAAACATCAAACTGATCCAATCACCGTAAGTTGCAACCCCATTGAACTCTCCTGTTTTTTTTTTTTTTGATTATCATGATCTGCCTACTTTTGTTTTAAAAAAAATATATGATTTTGAAAAAAAACTTAAAACAACAAATAAAAAATAATGAATATCAAATCTGGTACATGTATAAAGTTAAATTCTCAAACATAGATTTATTCTTAAATATGTCAAAACATTGATTTTTTTTTTTTTTTTTTTTTTTTTTTTTAGCTTAAATATTAAGCTAATTTTAACCGTGACGTATAGATGGAAATGGATTTATGGTATCTGCATCTTTTTGCTGCTTGATAGTTGAGTTCGAACCCTTAGAATATAATTGTGTTTTATGGTAGAGTTTTATCAGCCTTATAATCCCTTTCGACTTGTATGAGAATTAGTCTAGATATGGTATGATTTAAAGGTGTCTTTCGTGTGTACATGGATCTCTTAGGACACCTCATCTAATAAAAAAGAAAAATATGAAACTGATTTTCAATTATAAGTTTCTTCCACTAAAATTATCCAAAACAATTAGTTGTTTGGGCCTAAAACATTTTACTTTATCTAAATGTGCGTAAACAAAAGAATGCGGTCGGGGAATTGGGATGTTTTAACTTTTTTACCCATCTTACAATAAAAGGTTAATGTTTATATATATAATAAAATAAAAAATCGAAGTTAACCATAAGTAGAAGCCAAAAAGTATAGTCCTGAAGAAATTTTTTTAATATACTTTAGTTTTATTTTGTTAATATCTTTGGTTTCGAGATAATAAAATGTCTCGAAAACCACTCCCCATGCCTATGTCATTTCCGATAGGTGGCTCACCTGTTTGGTATATATATTTTAATATAGAATGGGTTCCTGTTTTAAATTTAAGCTTTTCAAAAGTCGACCCAACTTGATTTGATCACGAAAACAAGGGCTTATTTGGTCCTATTTTTAAATTTTATTTTTTGTTCTCAAAAATAAGAAAAATAAAGAAAACAAGTTTAGTTCCCAATTTTTTTTTATTCACACAAAACACAGAAAACACTGAATTTAAAAAACAAAAACAGTTTTCAGATAACTCCAAAAAGGTTTTTGGTATTCTCTGTGTTTTCAAAACAAGAACCAAACATGTCTTAAGATTTTCATAAACTGAAGGATCTACAATGAATAGAGTCAAAAACTATATACAAAGTTAATAGGGTTATATTTACTAACTCCAATGCATTAACCTTTAAGCGAGAAAAATAGTATCATACATATGTTTCCTGATGATTTTACTGGCGGTCAGAACACACAGGAAAGGACCAACTGTAAACAGTAAGGCGCTCTCACTATTTTTAACTTTTGTACTTTTTTTCCCTCTTGTCTGTTTCATTCTACAAATCTCTATGGTGGAAGGGTGCCCGATTTGCTAAGGAACAGGAGGTGGGGAAAATAAAAGAACGTTTGCAGGCATACAAGCACCCTTTGGGTTTCTTATTCTGTAAGTGCAAATTTCAGAAACCACCCAAAAAAAAAATCTAATCCAAGGAAAAAGCTCCACTGCAATACCTGCACCAGTCAACAGATAACTGATTAATAATACGATGAATTTGTAAGTAATTAGCTGATGAGAAATTGAGGATAATTAGCAACAAATCCATCATTTGAATTGCTTGAAACTTTGGAAGATGCTAAGTGGCAAAAAAACACAAGTGCATTATGTTGCTTTAAAATTACTCACGATAATGGATAACAGAATCACATAGCATATTTTTACTAACTTGTGAATTACTAACTTGTACATTTCAATGGTGTTAAATTTCCTTAATGTACGCTCAGGAATCTAAAACTTTTGAAGTTTATCAGACATAAGATGGAAAGAAAAGCACTTCAAACATCATCGTCTAGCAAAATGACTTCCTAGTTCTCAAGTAGAAAGCTATGCTTCATTAGTCATGACAATAAAAACTGGCCATGTACATCCAAGAGTTGTGTAACTATAACAGAAAGAACAAAATTGGTTTCTCCAATTCTGTTTTGGTAGAGCATCTAATAATTCTCCTCTTCTGGAGGGCAACCACAGGCTTTTGGTATTTATGAAGTTGGAAGGTGGTTTTCTCAACTCCAATATAGGCCATGATATTCACCATTATTTAGTAAAATTTTAAGATGATTAGCACATCAGAAGACTTCAAAAGAGAGATACACATGAGACCATTAAAGTATGGAGCACAGAAAATAGGTGGAAGGCCCAGAAAAATGTGTTACCTGTTGCTAAACTTCTCAACAGCATCAGAGGCAAAAAGAAGTGTTTCATTGGCTTTCTCTAGAACCATATAAAGCTCTTTTCCCCTTGTAGTCCGTGCAATGACCCAGGCATTATTTTTTGCTCTGATACATATTTCCAAATCTTTGTCATGACCAGGGTCATCCCATATTTCTCTACTCTTTTCCCAATCAACCTCTTCTCTAAGATTACTTAAGGAAATTAAAGATTCCTGCAAGACAAAAGAGGGATGAAATGCTTGAACTCCACAATGGATGAATCTCATCATCATATGATAACTATGGAGGAGTTAAAACCACCATAAGAGCTCTCCCTGGACAAGTCATCTTCTACTTTCAAGAACATATACCAAGTGACAGGTTTTTTCAGTATCATTCTGTGCGCAAAGCTGTAGGCTAGGCTAGACTCCCACTTATCAAAAGAGAGAAAAATAAAATAAAGCTGAAGGCTTGATTCTCAACAACCAAAACTAGACCTTTACTAGAACAGACAAATGCAAAATTGAAGATGATCTGTATATTACATTAGCGAGCTAAATATGAAATGCATGCACAGAATATATATATATATATAAAGGGTTTGCTGTGGCACTAAAAGGGGATCTAGTCCCTAGCTGAAACAACCACCATCCAATTTATAGTCCTCCGAAGCAGAGGTATCCCAGTGATTCCACAGGAACTACCAGGAAACTAAGCAATAAGCATCCCACAAGTTACCAAGAACGTCTTTTGGTGAAAAAGGTCCAAAACTCTAATTTGGCAATTTTACACATTTAAAGAGTGGAGATCTCAATAGATAGTCACTCAGAATAACAGGAGAATAATCAACAGAGCAACACTTGTGTATTTTAAATTGATTTGGGTAGCTTTAGACTTGTTTCTTTTAGCCGACCTTCTCAAACAGGACCGATATTGCCCTGGACCAGGATTATCATGACTAAAGTCCTGTGTAATGTTTATAGAAGCAAGGACCTGTATATATATCAGATAAAGCTAAAATGATTGCAGAGCAAACTATTTAATTGGGTTGCTAACTTTCCTGGTGGAGAAGCTTTCAGACCATTCTGTCCTGCCCATCCACCAGTAGTAGAGTGGCCACCAACATGATATGCATTCTCACCTCCCCATCCTTTTGATAGTTTCTCTTCAACTTTCAACATCTTCAATGATGCCTGACAGATTTTGCAAATAACAAGATTTAGCGAACATGTACAGATGCTTCCAATCTTTGGATATATGCCACAACTGTTTATATTGAAAAAGGAATGCTAAGAACAAAAGAGTGTATACAAAGTACATCATACAAGCTAGTCAAAATCCTTATCCTCTATGATAACGAACTCAGTCAAATTCTGCAACAATCATTTAAACATAAATCTCCTAATGCTTCAATCCTTCCAAGAAAGAAACTGTTTCAAACAATATTGCAGTTATCATTATAGTTGTCATGTAAAACATTTTACAACACATGCTTAACTAAGTTTTAATCAATCTTGAAGAGAACAGGCACTAAGTTGGCTGCTTTCATAATTTAAGTGAATTTTGGGATTACAGTCCCAGGTCTTTATGGGGACTATCCATTCCAAGAGTCATATCAAATCAAGATCCACATGATCACCTCTTCATCTCTGCATATGAACAAACCAACATCATAAACTATGTACTCAAGTTTCTGAGGCACAACAGACAGCACAGGTCCATATAGATATAGAAGAAAGGATAACTAACTGCAATACTTTGGTCCTGTAGAATGTAGAACTAATGACAGCCCAGCAGCACAAAGTACAATGAACAAGGCTGCAAACTCTAAAAAGGTAAAAGAATGGTTCTAAAGGATATGAGATTAAAAGGACAAAAAAAAAAGGACCTAAAAGAAATTGCCCTAATATACTGTCTAATAAGATTTAACTAGACAACCTAACAAATATTGTTAATTTAGAATAATAGTCCACATGATTTGCATAGCTAAGCTCTAAAAAAGTGATGTTAATGCTTATAAAACAGATTTCTAGGATTTCAATAGTAGAAAACAGTAAACATTATAGTCACTAACACAAATAGAATTGAACTAAACAGCGGTTTGACTGACATTTTCCACAATTTGCTGCTTGACCACAGATAACCCTTGCTCCACGTTCAGAATTGAACTAATAGGAAAGAGAAGGATTAAAGTAAGACTTTTATGCTGATAAACACAGAGATACATTCTCTCATCTGTCTGCTGCAGTAAGAAGCATTTGAATTGGCAGAAACCGCATTTACCAACTTGGACACTAGATATAGTAACAAGTATCAAATCATGTACCACTTGTTGAGCTGTAAGGGCCTCACAACATGATGGCTGTGTTCTCCACCATGAGGAGAGGTATCACGTGAGCCATAAAATTGTTCTGAAACAGGACCAGAGCTTGCCAGGACAGATGCTGCATTAATCTGAGATGCACTATTTCCTTTGCGTAAGTAAGACCATGAACTTGCTCGGGACAATAGAGCATGTGGAGCCAACCTTAGTATGGCATAAATAAGCTGGAGTTTGTGATGTATGCAGGAAAGACCAGCAGAATAGATCAAACGGACAACAAATGGTCCTATCAGAAATCAGTTTCACAGTCATTTAGTGTTTGAGCATTGGCACTGTCATTTCTGACATCCTCACGCGCATTTAGTGCTTATTAATACATTCTTATTTATGAAGAAAAACATGGAGAATTAAAACGTTGGCATTCTGGGTAGAAACACAAGCCAAGAATAAATCAAACAACTCAGAGATCTGACACTTTGGGTGAGAGTGTTGGACACCAGCAGTAGATCCTGAAATAAGACAAGTGAGTAACATGGTGTGTTCCCAGCACATGATTCCAGTACTCGGACAAGTGACTGCCAAAAAGACATAATTAGCCAAAAATAAAAACAACAATGAAACACAACAATGAAACATCTTTTTATTCCTTATTAAGTTTAGTACATGTTGCTCTGTTTCAACCACAACGAATAAGAATTGTGGGGGGTGGTGGTGGGTGGATTTGAATAAATAACAAACCCAGATTCTGGTTTGACTATACAGTGTAAATCCCAAATACTTGGAACTGAGCAAAAAATGAAGTACAATTTTTTTTTTTTTAATAAATAACAAACCCAGATTCTTTTTTTTTGGTAAGTAACAAGCAAACAAAGCTAATTCTAGGTTTGACTATACATTAATAAATCAAATACTTGGAACTGAATAAAAAATGATGTACAATTTTTTTTTGGATAAGTAAACAACAATATATATATATATTGAAAAGAGGGGGAGAGCCCAAAAATGAAGGACAAAATAGTCGATTTATGTTTTCAAATAATAATGACGATGTTCATGAAGTGATATGATACAGTCTTAAACATTCCCATAAGTATAATATGGATTTCTCAGTCAGTGAAACTGAGAAGCATTCAGTCGTCAGTGCAAATAGGGCAAAGAATCAAATAATAAAAAATCTCAACTTCATCCCATACTTTGATTAGCTGAAATCTGTAAGTTGACACCATATTACCTCAGTGAAGAGACGATAGGGTGGATTCAGGGCATAAAGCACTTGAATTATTCTTAAATATGCTCATTACAGTGTATTGATTATTGTGATGATATTTCCCAGCACAATGTGAATAAATGGAAGCTTAACAGCATAATTTATATCCATTTACTACAGTGTATACTTTGCTACATATTTTCGAGTAAAGACAGAACCCTGGAAGTAAATCTAGTTTGAACAGTTCAAACACAATACGAGATAAAAATGGTGAGTGATGGTGGCATGAGAAAAAATGAAACTAGCACATTAGATAAAACCCCAACTCAACTCTACTTATATCCATCAACTAAAATATACATATTTATTTATTTTCTATAAGCATATATATCAATAAAAGCCCAATACCAGCATAACACAGTTCCAATAAGTACAAAGTATGCTCACATTAAGAATGAAAATATTGAGGAATTCATAGAATAATAGTGGTTTTTTCTTTATAGCTAAAGAAGATTATTATAAAAACTTTTGTATATAATTGCCAAAAAACGAAACTGACTAAAAGAGCAGTATATAGGAGGAAGCCACCTTCAGGTGAGCTTACAGTTGATCATGGCTCAAGGTAAATCCAAACTCTGATATCTTGCAGAGGACTTGAGATACTTCAGCAAAAGTACAGATGATAGCAGGTCAACATGGACAAGACTATCAAACATGAAAGGGTTAAAGATTAAACCGAAATTGCCACTTTGAGTTCAAGCTAAATCTGTCTCTTATCCTTTGTATTTTTGCGAATTGAAATACACCAGTAATCTCATAAAAAAGACACCTTGTCCAATTTTCAGTCATGGATCCATCTCAATAACCGGGGGTTCTAACACACTTTTCTAGCTCACCCTCCACCTTGTAATCAACAATGCTTTTAATATCGATGGTGGGTTTTATGAAAAATATAATAATATAACATGGAAATGCTAAAATTGGTTTTTTTATAAATTATTTTATTTTATTTTGATAACAAGAACAATATTGGAAGATAAACATGACCTAGAAAATATTACACTTAGAAATTAATAAAAGCATAATAAAACACAATTAGAAGATACAAGAATGTAGATTAATATCTATATCACGAGATGGAGTCTGTATAACTTATTCTTTATGGGCTTCATATACATTTATACACTTGAAGAACATAAGAATCTTTGAATTTTTATAGACAACAAAAAAAAAGAAAGTTGAATACAAGCCATCAAACAGGATAAACAAAAAAACAATATTCTATACTTTGGGTTCAGAAAATCAATGAAATCTATCATGGTACACTCCAACTCACTCCAAAAAATTAAAATAATTTGATTACTTGATCTTTTTTTCATTGTCATCAAAAGCTCCCCTAATTTTTCCCTTTCAAATGGTCTAAAATAAACCTAAAGGCACAGTTTTTCAAGCTTTCTTTCTCTTCTTCATGACAAAAGAAAAAAAAGGGTACCTCTTACTTATATCATTAACCCTTTGATACCCAAAATTATGGATATTTTGATGAAAATATTGTGTATACTTTGTCCTTGGTTTTCTATTTTGTCTACACCAAAACTCAACAAACCAGTCAGGTGATTAATTCAGATTTTTCAAATAATGCCAATCCCTCCCCAACCCAACTGGCGTAGAGATGCTTTGTGCCAAAACATTAACACTTCTTTCCAAGAGTCCACGAGGTTGGTTTATCCAATTAACAGTCCTTAAGCTTTAAAGACACCCAATTGGGAAAAACATAAGCAAAAGGATACTTGGTACAGTTTTGGAACACTCAATGTAGACATACCTGAACTTCAAGGGCAGCCTCCCGCCCAACAGTTAGCATCTGCACAGTTCCACGCTCCTTTAAGCAGTCACGGAATGATGGTAACTTGATTTTTTTTCCAACAAGAAAATCTGCCCCAAAGAGAAAAGCTAAGGTAAGAAGTGAGATACAGCAACTTCAGCATTACTCCAGAAGCACAAATCCAATACAGTCCATTTGATACAGCAACTTCAGCATTACCGCAGCAGCAAATATCCCATGGAGACCGCTTTTGAAATGCTGACAGTGGTGACTTACAATATGAAACATTTTTAACTACTAACAGTAGAAAATGTATTCAAAATATAACTTTAGTTAACGCGGATAAGATGTGCCTTACCACTAAGATAATCCATGATGAAATTATACAAGTGAGGTCGAACAAGTCCTCCACTGGGTTCTTTGTCAAGCAACGATCTTATTGATCCATGAAACATCACAAAAAGAGAATGTACTTCTTTAAGAACTTTTCGCAATGCATCAAATCCGTAAATGGCATCCTGACTCATGCACTTTTCTCTACTACCTACAATAGGGTAGAGTTATTATTAATACTATTTTTTTCCATTTATATTCAAGCTTTCCTCCATGGTTGGGTATGGAAGGTTCTATATTATATTGTAAGAGACACAATGGGAAAATCAGGTTTATGAAGGGACAATGTTACATAAAATGGGCAGGCCATAACCACAAAGAACAAGTTCATATAAATATGAAGAGGTGATCACATACCAAACTGCTCATGGACAAACATATAGAATAGACCATCAGTGATATGACAAATTATACATCAAACAAGCAATATTGGAGCTTATCAGTGAGACTGCTATTAAGAAATAGAAAGCGCACCATGACCATCCATATATCTTGCTCAGCCTGGTGAAAAACATGAGAATGCCTCTCAGCTTCTATAACCTCACAAGCAGCCTCTGGAGAAAAGATTCTGCACGAAACGAATACTATGCCTTTAAATAACTGAAAACAATAAACAATGATGAAAAAATTATCAAGACATGTTTTGCTCCCACATGGAAATCGAATCAGTCCATTTTGGTTTTCATATCATTTGAGTAAAATACTCAATACTTTTCCTTCCTCTCACCCAGACCCTAGACACTAAATGGTACCCATCACACAAAGAAAAGACCTCTTACAAGCATAATTGACAATAAGCATATTAGAAATAACTTATCTCATAAAATCTTAAAATACCCAAATGAAAGAAAAACAAATTCACTAATTCAATACAAAGGAGAAAAAAGGAAAATAAATAAATGAAGAACAACTAAAATCTTCTCAGGGCTTTGTAGAAGAAAATCTTGTGAACTCCCTTCCCTGTACAAAAATTATTTAAACGATAAAATAGAAACTATCATAAAAGGAAGCCAGGACAAATTATTAAATTCAAACTCCAAGGTTCTTCAGGTCTGTTCACTCCTTTATATTCTTCTTAGGTGCCAAGTCTATTCCAAGGTTTTAGAGTCCACTAGGAAATCATTTTTGCTCTAAGTCCTAATGGGCTCTTGAATTTAACACCCTAAAAATAATAAACAGAGCTATTTCATAAAGCTAAGTAAGACATTTTATCATAGCACACAACCAATACTTTTTCATTGAAAGATCTAATACAGAAATGTTGAACGTCGATCTCAGCCATTTTATTTACTAAATTTTCACACAACAATCTCCGTTCCCAATATCCCATATAGGTAACAGTCCACGAACAAACTCACCAAAGAGAGATCCAGCCGGATAAATTTACGTGATAGACTAATTTTCCAGATATGCAAGTACCTAACCTTGTAAAAAAAGTGATGAGTCCCTCTTTGAGCCCTATCACCGATAGCTGCGTCGAAAAGAACCAAATCAGCTGGATGGAAGAACAAAATCTTGTCCTGGCTCCTGCCCTTCTTGTTGCCCCTTCCTCAAATAATCAAACACATAAAGCACAGTAACTTCAATTTCTAACAGTGTTCAGCTGATGATGACTTGCATTATTCCTCTAATTCATTCACCCCTTAGAAATAAATAAATAAAAGTTTATACGAGACAAAATAGCAATTTATAAAACCCTAATAAAGAATGCGGATTTTGAAAATGAGGGGGCTTACTAGGAACAGATCCTGTGACCCTACTCGCCGTAAGGGGAAGTGGATCACGGAGAGAGAGATTGCGAGGCCGTCGTGAGGGGTTTTCTGGCTGGGGCTACTGGAATGTGAGAAGAATTGCAGAGGAGCCCAACTACCACCAACAACAACCAGTACCG
Organism: Tetrastigma voinierianum; assembly: GCA_016808115.1. Taxonomy (NCBI): domain Eukaryota; kingdom Viridiplantae; phylum Streptophyta; class Magnoliopsida; order Vitales; family Vitaceae; genus Tetrastigma; species Tetrastigma voinierianum. The sequence goes on along the minus strand of JAEQBH010006224.1, from coordinate 106,636 downwards.
AGGTTTGACTTGTAGGCACGTCCAGCGCTCGAGTTGAGCAACTTCCTCCCGGCTCCCGGTTTCCGCTCGATAGTATCCTGGCTCATGTGCTTCTCGTTTAGAATTTTAGACCACCATATTTTTTTTTTTTTTTTTTTTGGGAATACGTTTAAAAGGAACAAATAAAAAAGAATTCGTAAATACAACCCTTTTGTTAAAAACCCAAAAACAAATAAAAATGTCTTTTATTTAAGATAAATTTTCCTTAAACCATCCTATAGCTCACTTTATTTCCCACCACAACTTTCATTTCACTCCCTCTTATTCATCTCCTTCCTTCCATAGGTTCAACTCTTTGCATTGTTCCAACTCCTTGCTTTCCTAAGCATGGCCATTATGCATTCATTTGAAACTTCATTTTTTTCTCATCATTAAGAGAACACCAAAAATTTTGTTTTGCTAAAACAGATTGTCTTACAAAATTTGCTTTGTTTGCCCTTTATATCTAAAAACATATTTGATGCTCAATTAAATTTATTCTTGTTTTGTGTTTTTATTTTATTTACTTTTGTTTATCTTTTTTTCATTGGTTTTTCTTGGGTGCAGTTTACTATGACGCAAATGACAAACACAGTTGAGGAACTATTGAGACTATCTTCAGCAAATTGAATCTTCCACCTTGGCAAATCCGCTCATAGAGTATTTCTTGGTTGAAATTATTTATAGTGCTTTTGATTTACCATGTCTTTGCCACTAATTCTAGTTATCTTCTCTACAATTGGCATGTGGGCTTATCCTCCTATGACACATAAATAGATATATGAGTGGCAAACATTGTATTGTAAGAAAATATTCAATGTAAAACGAGTTAGTAACAAAACCATACTTAGGTCAAATTTGAGACATATTCCTACAAAATACAAATAAGAAAATGAAATATGTTTCCATGGCATGTGTTGTTGGCACCTTACATGAATTTCACGTTAAATTGGTAGAGAATATTGTTGTTGACTTTGGACCCAACACTTAAGAGTAAAAAGCAAAAAGTAAAAAGAAAAGAGGCGAGAAGGAAAAAAGAGTGATCCCAATAATAACAAATAAAATTTGATTAACAATATGTTTTTATTACTCTATGTTTTCCATATTCTAATTATTTAATTTATTAAAATATTTAAACATTTATTAGATTTATAATATTTGAATAAATTTGAATATTATATTTTCAACATCATTTATAGTCATAAAAAAAAAAAGATTTAAACGAAAAAGTGCAGTCTAAAAGGGTGGAGAAAGATTGTCATATGGAATCATCAAATGATGGTAAATAATAAAATTATGAAATTTTATTATGGTTTGTTTATCATATGGATGAGTTGACATGAAATGAATATTGTAATTGTTATCTTTTTGTTTTTTTGGAACCTAAGTGATGAAAATACAAGTCATTTTTTATTTGTATAAAGTGATATGTAAAGTGCAAAAAGGATTTATAACTTAATTATCTCATCATAGTTGTTATGGTTTATATATAGGATACAAGTTATATGTTTTGTTCGATAATGGTATGTAAACATAAGTATCTTTGAGTTTGTTGATAGGAAACTTGACAATAGTTAAGTCCAAAATAAATAGCTACTGATTTAAGGAACTTGACTTAACCCCCTTCAAGTTGTAACTTGACGATAATTAAATCCAGAATAAATAGCTACTAATTTAAGAATTTTGGCTTAACTTCCTTCCCGTTGTAACTTGATAATAGTTAAGGCCAGAATAAATAGGTACTAATGTAAGAACCTTGACGTAACACCCTTTAAGTTGTAACTTAACAATAGTTAAGTCACAAACTAAATAGCGTGATAAAGAACTTTTGACTTAACCCTCTTCAAGTTGTCACTTGAAGGTAGTTAAATCCGGCGTAAATAGCTCTTGATTTAAGAACCTTGACTTAAGTTTCTATATTCTACTTTTAAGCGAATAGATTAAGTCATAACAAATAACTAATGATGTAAGGAACCTTATTAACCCTTTGAGTTAAATACAATGATAGTCAGTTGAGCAAAGTAGTTATTGAGTAAGAGCGACTGTGCTTTCAAGTTGTAACTTACCGATAGTTAAGTCCGGACAAAATGGCTGCGATTTATGAGCGCTGGGTTTAACCACACTTCAAGTTATAGCTGCGATGGATAGTTTGAACTAAATAACACGATAAAAGAACATGACTTAACATTCAGAGATTTAGTAACTATGATAGTTAAGTCGAAGCAAAATAGATACTAATAAATGAACCTTGACTTAATCCCCTTCAAGTTCTCACTTGAAGATAGTTAAGTCCAGAATAAATAGTTGAACCTTGACTTAACTCTCTTCAAGTTGTTACTTGACGATGGTTAAGTCTAGAATAAATAACCATTGATTTAAGAACCTTGACTTAACTCCCTGCAAGTTGTAACTTGATGATAGTTATGTCCAGAATAAATAGCTATTGATTAAAGAATTTTCACTTAAATACATTTGTATTTATCAATAGTTTTTGCAATATTACATAAATTAGACAAGCTTTAATACTAAAAAATCAATCTAAACTTTAAACTTTGGAACTATTCATAAAATACAATTTATAACAAAATATTAAATATATATATCATCACCTTAACTTAAAACATTCCATTATTTTCTAACAATTACATATAACAATTATAACTCACATGCAAACAAAATGTTCCTTATCATCACAACTTAATTACACGAGACAAATATCTCTTGTAAGACAATTTTGATTTACTCATTTTCTTCGGAACCAATCCATAATATCACCTAAAGGGAATCGAATGATTATTGCATTAAGTACTCAACATACTTGATCATGAACATCCACGAGTTATCACTACATGATACATTAATGAATGTGAATATATTACTAAAAATTAATGAACAAGATGTCAAGTAAATATAGAAAATTACTTATAGAATTTTTGTTGAGAATGTCTTCAACGACTAATATACATTCTTATTATTAAAATCACCTATCATAATTATAATATATGCAATTCAATAAATGTGGTAACAATTTTTATAATGGTTTAATGCTCCCTTGCAACCTTGCATCATTATTTATGCTAACCAATGAGTCATATATATATAATCCTTCATGGCGCCCCGAACCGGGGTTCAGTTGATCAACCGTCGACTGCGGGATCTTGTAAGTGCTCACATATCTCAGATACCCCACATTATAAATCTCATTGCTAGACTGTTTATGTTAAAAAGTAGCCCCCATCGGGCCCCTTTCCCTTCTCTCAAAATATTACCCAATACTATGTCACAATAGTCCTTAAAATTTATTACAACCTTTGTTATGCAAAATCATATATTAAAACTATTTGTTCTAATATATTTACAAAATGAATATCAAGGCCACATATGGCCTTCTTCCTGATATGACCTTGGAGTGATCATGAAATTATCATCACTTTGAAATGTTTTCATAAAGAGACAGCACGCCTAGTAGAGATAACTCCGAGAGTAACAAGTGGTGCTTTCATACGATGTCCACTCACCATTTATAATCACATTCTAACAAGAACATACCAATTCTATATGGAATCTTGCAAGCCATGCCATGAAATGAGATGACTCATTATGTACCGTAATGCACGAGTCTCCACCAAACTCCCTCACCTGACGCCTAAGCCCATGTGTAGCAGTAAATCTGGATGATGTGATAATTTTCATCATTCATTTGTTTATAGAAGCAGCTTTTGGATGATACATCTGTGATCATTTATATTCAAAATACATGTGCCTTTGTATGTTCTTGAATTTTTAGTGTCTCTGCGAATATGAAAACTCCAGTTACTTCGGCCTTCCTGCTGGGAAAATGTCTAACCATAATTAGCAGGTTTTCACCCAGAGATCCTATCCCTTCTTGTTACGACACCTGCATTTCTTTATCTATGAATAAAACAATAGTTTTAATGGGCGACAATATTCATAAAGCCCATGATCAAATCTTAAAGCCTTGATGTCGGTCATTAACCATGCACTTACACCATTTAATCACGATGTCCCTTGCATATGAAATGCAAATATCTTATTGCCTGAATATTTGTACCATGTCATCTATGATGAATGATATATGGAAAATTTTATCAAACATGCATATTACCAATGCATCTTGGGCAATTATATCAAACATGCATATAATTTCCTTACATTAACTCATTCATGTCAATGTATCACACAAGTAAATATCAACATCACATATAAATCATTACTTAGTCAAGTAATGGCGTTTATCTAAGCTAGAATTATAACACATATGTCCATAAAATAACCTACAACATATATATAATAAATATTACAAATGCATAGTTTGTGTAAATATATATAATATATATCAACATTTAATAAAACAAATATTATGTCTTGCAATTAGTACACTTGGTGTTATGATAAAAATTCAGCAATGATGTGACACTAAATGCCAATCTGTTGGCACATGGATTAGATTCTAGACTCAAAGAACTTTTCCATGAGGTCACAAGAATCACATGAATCGGAGTTAGGACGGAAGAATGGATTGTCAGCGAGTTGGAAATGCGCCAGAGCCCACGCTGTCTAGTGACTCTCGCTACAATAGCGTACTGGGGGACCGCAGAACACAACAACTTTGGCGATGGTACCAGCAGAATTCTCTCGGACAGCAGCCCTTTAAACCAGCTACAAATTCGTCTCATGCCATTAACATGGCACAACACGATTCCAAAATCAGCCCAAAACAATAGACCAAAGACTAGAAATACACCAAAGTAGGAAGAATCCCTACCTCTTAAAGCGTAGTATGTTGAATCTGGTTTCAAACTAGTGGTCCCTCTGAAGTTATGACAAATGCAGGGGCATGACAAACTGAGGAAGAAATGTGGCCTCTCTTCTCTTTCTCTCTTTCTTTTCCTTTCCTTTTCTTTTCTTTCTTTTCTCCTTTCCTTTTCTCTCATTTCCTCCCTTTCTCTTTTCCTTTCTTACTTCCCCCTCATTTTTCTACGAACACATTCTATTTATACTTGCATATTTCATGCAAGTTGACACATGGCTTTACCGTGTGTCTTATAAGACATGCATGGCTCATGGCGCCATGTGTCACATAACTGCCATGTGTCGCTTGATGTCTCAGCGTAGGAAATCTGACTATTTCGGAGTTCAACGAAATTCGCCTAGGCAACTAAATTTCGCGAGACGAATCCAACGGTAAGATCTGTTTCACCATCCGAGATCTAGAAAACTTCCAGGTTTTCAACCTATACATATCGACAAATCATTGTTTTGCCTTTTTTTTTTTCAGAAAATTTTTTAAATTTTTTCCCGGGTTTCTGACTATGCAGGTGGACCTTCAAAGAAGACCCGATGGCTGTCCCAAACATTGATTGGGACGTACACAATATCAACATCAAACCATTTAAGAGAATGAAGAGGCTAATAACCTTTAGCATAATCAACAAGAATGTCATCTTCAAGTAATCTAAACCAGTTCCATTTTTACAATATTCCTCCATCTTGAATAAACATTTTGCTACATATATAAAGAAAACATATATTAGTTAATCACCAATATCATAAAAACTATTATTACAAAATTTTTTAAATAAGACAATTTGTGATTTTTATACCTAAAACATAGTGTCTACAAAGTAAACTTATGGATATGAAAATATGAGAGATTTGCATTGAAAAACTTTATAGAAAGGAAGAAAACATAAACATCAAATAATACTAACAATAAAGAAATAAATAAATTAGTTTCATACTTTGATTTTAATCTTAATTAAAAAATGACTAATTACGTACCATGTCATTAAACCATGAACCATGAGTAAGTAGTGACTTGAACCATTGTCGATCAACGTACATGAAGTCATTGTCAATTGTAGACCTTAAACATCAAATGGCTTGGATCCATTCTTTGGTTTAATAAATTGTGAAATACACAAATGTGCAAGTTAAAATTGTTTATAATTTTCTATTGGTCTTGAGTCATCCACCTTCGAAAGGACTCTAATGCTTCTTCAAAGATTGAACGCAAGGGATTAAATGAAGTTGAAGAATATCCAATCTCTTTCCTCAATTTCTTTCTCTTTGTTGGATCTGTAAAAGGACCTTGCAAAATTCGAGATTTTTTAATTTGACGTCTTTTCTTGAAGATTGTAGAAGAAAGGTGGTGTGGTATGACATAGACTGAAAATTCACTTGACATGGTTGGGGAACCAAATAGCTTGGCAATATCAAGAACTAGATCATCATTATCCTTCCCATCTATGGATATGTGTTTGTGTTGAAGTTGAAGATTTGTGGAAGGTTCCATGCCAATGTTCACATCCATACGAATGTCATTTCTCTCCACTTCATTATATGCATCACTACCCTTCAAATTTAGATAATTGGAGATAAATCATTCATATTTTCATTTTCTTTTGTGTTAGATGTTGTGAATCTAGAATCATGCCTACCCTCCTCATTTTAAATATTTCCCTAAAGTTGCACCAAACAAAAATTAATAATTAATTAAAACATAATAGCAAATCATTCAAATATTAGGAATTTCAATATATGAGACTTATCCACTAACTTTTAACAAAAGTTGTTTTAGTTAAATATCTTTTTTCAGTGAGTCCCTCAATTTTTCTTTAGATAATTGAAATTTGCCACTAAGCTTTCTTTGAATTCTGAAACTATCATAATTTACATACATATTGCACATGAATAGTGAGGTCACTACGACATGTAAATATGATTATTGAAAACATTAATTTTAGTTGGATTTACCTCAATTGATTGGACCTACGCATCATTTTATCTTCATATGTCATTGCTACAGTAGCATTAGTAATATATGTTGTAGTTTCAAGACTTTCATCGAAGCAATTGATGGAGGCATGGTTAGGGAATGGAGTGTGGATCAGCAAAAATCCGCCCGGCTTGATGACCTGACAAGGAGAATTTAAGAGATTCAAAAGCCCTTAATGTTTAATTAGAGATGCCCATGTGGAAGAAGCTCCGTGTTCAACTCCTAAGAGGAAACAGATGGATTCACGTTATCAAAGTAAATCTGAACAGAGCGAGAGTTAGGGCATTTTACTTGGCAGTCACCTCTTCTTTGTTTAGTGTGATTTGTTCACTGTTTGATATTGATTTGATATTGGTTGAGTGATTGTTCTTGATTCACACTAATTGTTCGATTTGCTGCTAATTTGATTACCAAGTCTTGTCCTAAATTATCTAGTTTTCTTTCCTTGTGGATGTTAAGGCTGTGTGTTAGTTTAGGAAAATCAGTTACTTTCCTTTCTAGTTTTGGTTGAATATTTTGCTTTCCTTTGTGGTCGATTTGTTTTGTTCTTCATGTTTTGATCTTCATAGCGTATTATCATAGTCTACTTTACATTACGATTTATAAAATTGAGAGTTAAATTTCTATTTGGTTCTTGAAAGAACTTTTTGAACTTATTGGTTATTCCATGATGTTGTCAAAAGCGTCTCATGATCATCCCAGAATTCTGCGCGTCATCTTATACCAAGAGTTCTTGCTTCATTATAAGCTCACGGGTTGAGATAATCCATCAAAAATTTAAGGAACTAGAATGGTTCTTCGAAATTAATTTGATCATGAGCCTCATCCTGAGGATTGATGAGGTTCATATCATTGATATTGAAACAACAAGTTCTATCTGTTTTGGTTTTATCTTTTCACGATTTTTTTAACAAACTAGTCACCACTTTCATACATTCCCACCTAAATTCCAGTTTCCACCCCCAATTCCAGTCACAACATATTTTTTGCTCCACCAAAGTCTGATTTTTCTCACTCTTGATTTGATATAATTTTTTCCTTCCCTTATTAAACCGTCCCTCCCAAGTTACAAAAAAAAAAAAAAATAAAATACTGAGAATTTTTTGTGACATTTTTTGTTAGTGACCCTAACCTTTGTTCCTTTAGTAAGGCTTGATTTTGGTTAATGCCACCATCCTGTCCTTTGATAGGTTTTCGATTGAATTTTGCAAAAAAAAAAAATTGATTTGTTTGATTGGTCCAAGAACAAGGGGAGTCTGGAGTGGAAAAAGAGTAAGAGTGGTAGAACATTAAGTGAAAAAGCGAAATAAATTTGTTGTGCAAACAGTGAGCTGAGTGAATCATCATTTAGTGGCTCATGTGAAGTGATTTGTGAGGTCCTTTTTTTTTTTTTCTAACCTTGTTTTTGCATCAATATGTCAAGCAATGATGCATGTCAAGAAGGTGTGTGAGGAGGAATTGACATGAAGCTCATTATGGAAGTATAACTAGCAAAATGTCAGAATGTTTTAAATTTGGTTGACCGATTCCATGAGGAGGGTAAATGAAGCTTGGAGCGTACAGAAAGCTGACCCAATGATACATAGAAAAGAGAAGCTTCCAAGAAGAGGGATGTAGTTAGAAGAAGAGTATGAAGGGGTTTTGAGGATGAGATTGATCATGATTAGGTTTAATTAGGAGGTATGGGGGAAGACTTAGAGAAGCTAGGAATTAGGAAGATAATAATTTAGGTAGCATTAAGATGAAGATTCCATCGTTCTAAGGAAAGAATAACCCCAAGGCATATCTTGAGTGGGAGAGAAAGGTGGAGTTGGTTTTTTATTGTTACAATTATTTTGAAAATAGAGAGGTGAAACATGGCACATGAGTTCTTGGATTATGCCACTTAGTGTGGGACCAGAGGCTGGTGTTGAATAAGAGGAATAGGGGAACTAAGCGATGGAGACATAGAAGAGATGAAGAGTATAATGTAGAAGCGATCTGTCCCAACTTACTACTATTGGGAGTTGTACAACAAGTTGCAAAACCTAAGGCAAGGCAACCGTAGTGTGGAGGGGTATTTTAAGGAGATGGGTTCTGATAGTTAGAAGCGAATATTGAAGAAGATTGAGAGCTTCTAATGGCCAGTTTAAATTGGGTTTTAAGCAGGGAGGTTCAAATGTGGTGGAATTACAGCATTATATGGGACAGAGGACATGGTACATAACTATCAAGATTGAGAATAAAGTCAAGATGAGGGCGTAGCAACACCGTTCAGCACTGGTAGTGAAAATCCCAAGCCTGAAAGGATTCGTGATGCTGGGGCATTTCAGTCGTTAGAATTCGATCATGAATTTTGGAGAAAATTCGGATTTGGGAAGGCGCGAAACGGAAACACCTAATATATTTCTATTTCCAAGTGTTTTGAGTTTTATTACTATTTGATTTGGAGTTGGTTTTTATTTTAGAAAGATTTGTTCTCAGTGATGGGAGTTGCTTTGTTTAATTTAGAAGTGTTTTCTAGTTAAATAGGGTTGCTATTTCTTTTTTTTTTTTTTTTTTTTAGAAAGGTTTGCCCAGTTGGTGATGATTTGCGGTAGTTTCTTGCTATTTTGGAGAGCTGATTTCTTTTGTAGATTTGGAGATGATTTGTTCTAGATTTCTTTGGCGATTTGTTCCCGGATTTCGCTGTGAATTCATTACCAAGCCTTGTCCTAAATTATATAGTTTCCTTTTTCTCCTTCATGGATATTTTTAGTGTGTAGTAGTTGAGAAAAGTATGTTAGTTTCCTTTCTTGTTTTTGGCCAAATATTTTACTTTCCTTGTGGCGAATATTTGGTTTTATTCTTCATATTTTTTTGGCCTGTTAAAGCTTGATATCCTTGTATTCTTCAAGTTTAGCATTAATAAAATTGGGAGTTTCATTTCTCTTTAGTTCTTTGAAACTCATGAACTCTCGGTTATTCCGTGGCGGTCATCAGGCTTATAGTGGATCTAAAAAATGCGCGATTGTGGCGTCCTCACTATACGAGGTTCTTGCTTCCGTATAAGCAGCAGATTAAAGGTCATCCGTCGAGCGATACTTCAAGCGGTTCTTAGATCCTAATTCGATCAGGTCTCCTCCACAAGTTGACCAGGGGTTCGTATCATTTGATATCGAGCTTGAAACGGTTCTATTTTACGGTTTACTATCTTTTATTAATATTATTTATTTCTTTGTCGAAACCATCTTAGTCCCTCATCCATGCAACCAAAAAATTAGATTCAATCCCAATTTCATTCATAATCTATTATCTACTCCATCCCAAGTCCGATTTATTCATTTCTTGATCGGATATAATTTTTTATTGTTTCCTTTTTTATCCAATCGTCCATCTCAAAAGTTAAAAAACGAAAAAAAAGATAAAGTAAGGGAAAGAGGATCAGATTGAAAAGCGGAAAATCTATAGTTTATCATCTTGACTCTGTCTATAAATCCAATCCCACTTCATAGTATAAAAAAATAAATAAGTAAAGCTTGGATCTTGAAGATTATGCAACTATCCTTTTCATCTTGATAGTTTTGATTGATTTTGTGGAAAAAAGAATTGATTTGTTTGATTAGTTCCAAAGGAGCTAAAGAGAATTACGAGGAAAAAAAGCCAAGTGAAATTGATTTGGAGAGAGAAAAAAAAGCCAAAATATATTGTGTGAAAACACGAGACGAACTAAGTGAATCATTCTTGGTGAAAACTTAGTGGCGAGTGATTTGTGAAGATCGTACTTTTTTTTCTCTAACCGTGTTTTTAACGACACTTATATCCAAACAACAGCATGCGAAGGTGTGGCGGGGCGTCGATATAGGGTTCATTATGGAGGCCTTAACTGGTGAGTAAAGAGAGGATATTTAAATTTGGTGGAACAATTCCATGTGTGAGGTGGAGCAAAGCTTGACGACCACGAAACCCTCCTGGCAACGTGAAAGGGAAGGGCGCCAAGAAGAGGCGCGGGTAGGCCGAAGATATGTGGAGGACTTTAGAAGATGGGAATGGTGCCTAATTGGGTTGTTAGTAACGGGAGGTATGGGGGAGAAATAGAAGAGAATTTAGGGAATCGGGAAGATAATGAATTTGAGAAACATTAAAGTGAAGAGATTCCATCTTTCCAAAGGAAAGAACTGACCCCGAGCATATCTTGAGTGGGAGAGGAAGGTGGAGTTGGTTTTTGATTGTCCATGATTATTCGAAAATAAGAAGGTGAAACTTGCTGCCATAGGGTTCTTAAGACTAGCCACCAGCAGGTTTGGTGGGACCCGATTAGTTTTTTTAATAGTGAGGCCGGAATAGGGACTAAGCGGAGTGGGGAAACATGGAAAGAGATGAAGAGAGGGTGATGCGAAGAGATTTGTTTCAACTTACACTACTGCAGGGTTGGCTGTAAGTTGCAAAACTGAGGCAAGACAATGCGTAGTGTAAATGAGTATTATAAGGAGATGGAGGTTGCAATGGCTACGGCAAATATTGAAGAAGATCGAGATGCTACAATGAGGTTTACGCGGGTTTAAACGAAGCCGATTCAAAATGTGGTGGAATTGCAGCATTATTAGAGTTGGGGATATGGTGCATATGGCTATCAGATCGAGTCGAGTCGAGGGACCGGTACCAATACACGATTACGAGACACAGTCGATTTCATCCCACTTGGAAGTTGAATCAATGGAGGAAGGAAGATAAGCCGCGATGCCAAGCCCCAGAAATAGAAGAGGAACAAGAGGTGACGAGACAAGGAAATCAAGACCATGATTCAAAAAGAATGAGAAAGAAAAAAGAAATAAAAGAAATAGGAAAAAACAGAGAAAGAGAAATGATGAAGGAAAGAGAGTGAGAAAAGAAAAGTGAAAGAAAAAAGATCTTAAAGTGAACAACGAGAAAGGAGAGAAAACAAAAAGATCGAGTGAAACGATGAACAGAGGGGAAGCAGAAAAGAAACTTCTATACAAAAGATAGTGAACTAAAAAGTGTTTTATTCTAAAGCCTATGGTTGTACTTTGTACAAAGAAACGCTTTTGGAGACTAAGTCTGATTCTTGAATTTGCCTAGTATTGTTTCTTCCTTATTCTGGAGTTGATTATGTAATCACGAGAGTTGACCACAGTGATTTGCCACCCGAGGGAGGCAGAAAAGAGCTTGGCTTGAGTGGAGGAGGAATTTATTAGTCCATGTGTTATACATGTATTACTTGATCCCCGGGGATGGTGCATGGAGGATATGTATTTATTTTCATGTCATCAACAACATTATGGTTAAATCGGGGCCAGATCTTTTCGAGAAAGAGATGATGAAAATCAAAGCACAAAGGATCAGTGATGCGGGCATTTACAACATACATTTAAGGGAATTCAATCTTAATTTTGGAAAATTCAGTTGGGAGAGCTATGAAACCTTGGAAACACCTAATATATTTATATTTCAAGTGTTTTGAGTTTATTACTATTTTGATTTGGAGTTAGTTTATTTTGAAGATTTGTTCTCCAAGTCAAAGTAGGAGTTGCTTTATTTAATTTAAGTCTGTTTTCTAGTTAAATAGGAGTTGCTATTTCTTTTGTTTAAGAAAAGGTTTGCTTGAGATTTGGTGATGATTCTTTTGTGGTTCTTTGCTATTTTAGACGATTTGCTTGTAGATTTGGAGATGATTTGTTCTAGATTTTGCTGCTGTTTGTTCCCAGTTCTTCTTAATTCTATTACCAAGCCTTGTCCCACAAATTATATAGTTTCCTTTTTCTCCTTCATGGATATTTTTAGTGTGTATTAGTTTAGGAAAAAGTATGTTAGTTTCCTTTCTTGTTTTTGGCCAAATATTTACTTTCCTTGTGGCCGAATATTTAGTTTCTATTCTTCATATTTTTTTTGGCCTATTTAAAGGCTTGAAAGTTTGTTTTTCTAGTTAAATAGGAGTTGCTATTTCTTTTTTTTAGAAAAGGTTTGCTTCAGATTTGGTGATGATTTGCGGCTTGATTTCTTGCTATTTGAGATGATTCTTGCCAGATTTGGAGATGATTGTTCTAGATTTCTTTCTTGATTTGTTCAGTTGCTCTTAATTCTATTATCAAGCCTTGTCCTAAAATTATATAGTTTCTATTTTTTCTCCTTCATGGATATTTTTAGCGATGTAGTAGTTTAGGAAAAAAGTATGTTAGTTTCCTTTCTTGTTTTGGCCAAATATTTACTTTCCTTGTGGCCGAATATTTAGTTTCTATTCTTCATATTTTTTTGGCCTATTTAAAGGCTTGTTATCCATATATTCTTCAAGTTTTAAGCATTAATAAAATTGAGAGTTTCAATTTCTCTTTGGTTCTTTAAAGAACTCCTTGAACTTATCGGTTATTCCGTGGCGTTCATCAAGACTTATCGGTCGGATCTCCATCACCCGGTGTGAGCGTCCTCACCTATACCAGGTTCTTGCTTCCATATAAGCAGCGGTCGAGTCATCCATCGAGCCCGATGCTAGAGCAGTTCTTCCGATCTAATTCGATCACGGGTCTCCTCACAAGTTGACGGGGTTCGTATCACCTAGTCAAAGTTCATCCACTTGGAAGTCGAATCAATAGGGGAAGGAAGAGAAGAAACCCAATGCCAAGCCCAAAACGGAAAAAAAAAAAAAAAAAACAAGAGGTGACCAGCCAAGGAAATCAAGGTAAATATTATTTTTCCACTACTCGGAATAGTGATATTAAGTGTTTTAAATGTCAAGGCAGGGGTCATATAGCAAGCCAATGTTCGAACAAAAAAGTTATGGTGATACAAGACAATGATGAGATTGAAATAGACAATGAGTTGGATTGTGATTCTTTGTCATCCTTAGAGGATGCCAATGATGAGGAGTACGCTACCCTAAGAGAATTGTTGGTGGTAAGGAGGACTTTAAGTTTGCAAGCTAAGGAAGATGATGAGGTGCAACGGGAGAACATTTTTTCACACTAGGTGCCGCATCAAAAACAAGAGTATGTAATGTGATCATTGATGGTAGCGAGTTGTACTAATGTCACTTCTTTGTATGAGTGGAGAAACTAGGGATACTTGACAAGTAAGCATTTTCGACCTTATAAATTGCAATAGTTGAATGATAGTGGGGAGTAAGGAATTGAATAAATGAAATTGGTAATCTCCTTTTGCATTGGAAAATACGAAGATGAAGTTTTGTATGATGTAGTTCCAATGCAGTTGGACCTGTTATTCGGAAGAACCATGGAAATTTGACAGAAAGTTAAGCATGTGACTTTACCCGACAAGTACTCCATTCGTGCACAACCAACGGACGATCACTCTTGCTTCTTTGGCACCAAGTCAAGTTTATGAAGATCAAGTGAGGTTGCAAAAAGAGAGTGAACAAAAGAAAAAGAATGAAAAAGATAGTGAACAAAATAAAAATGGTGAAAAGGAGAGTGAGGAAAAGAAAGAAGGAGATGAATGGAAAACTGCATTCAAAACAAAATTATGAGTAAGTAATTATGCCTTTCGGGTTAACTAATGCACCTAGCACTTTCATGAGATTAATGAACCACGTTTTGCATGCTTTCATTGGAAAATTTGTGGTTGTCTATTTTGATGTTATCCTCATTTATAGCAAGAACTTAGATAATCATTTGATTCATTTAAAATCTGTTTTGGATGTACTTCGAAAAGAAAGATTGTTTGTTAACCTTAAGAAGTGCACATTTTGCACCGATAGACTTATGTTTCTTGGTTTGTTGTTAGTGCTGAGAATACGGGTTGATGAAGAGAAGGTTCATGCGATTCAAGAATGGCCAAGTCTGACAAGTGTAAGTAAAGTTCGAAGTTTTCATGGACTTGCTAGTTTTTACCGGTGGTTTGTGAAGGACTTTAGTAGCATAGCCGCACTGATAACCAAAGTCATCAAGAAGAATGTTAGGTTTAAGTGGGAAGAAAAGCAAGAAAAAGCATTCCAATTGATCAAGGAAAAACTAACTCATGCTTTTTTACTTGCTTTACCTAACTTTGCAAAAAATTTTGAGGTTATATGTGATGCTTTAGATTTAGGCATTGGCGCAATTCTTATGCAAGAAGGATGACCCAATGCCTATTTTAGTGAAAAGCTAAGTGGGGCAACCCAAAAATACCTTATGATAAAGAGTTGTATGCGTTGGTTCAAGCCTTGGAAACTTGGCAACATTACCTTTGACTTAAGGAATTTGTGATTCACACCGACCACGAGTCGTTGAAGCATTTGAAGGGTCATCACAAGTTGGCAAGGTTTGTATTATGCACGATGGATGGATTTCATAGAAACATTTCCATATGTCATCCACTACAAACAATGTAAGGAAAACATTGTTGTCGAGGCACTTTACGGAGTATGTCTAATCTACACTCTTGATGATAAATTGCTTGGTTTGAACACATTAAAAAATTGTCATTTTGACCAGATTTTAGTGAAGAAATATGCTTGTTGTGAAAGAGACGACCCATGTAACACCCCAAAAATACCTAGAATTTTAAAATAAAATTTTATGTATTAAATTTATAATTGGGCCAACTTGGGTATTTTTCTGGAAATTGTAAAATGGGACCTAAGGGTTATTTGCAAATAAGTTAGATGTCTAAGTGAAAATAGGAGACTTAAATGAGGAATAATAGAGGAAATGGGTGACCTAAATATAAAAGAAATAAAGAAAAAAAGAAAGAAAAAAATCAAGGAAAGGGCATGTGGCATGTAGGAAAGTGAGAGGAGTTCGCTCGCTTTAAGAAATACGATTAAGAGTAATCAGTAAGAAAAAGAAAAACGAGAGAAAGGAGGTTAGAGAGGCTCCGCTGCTCTAGATTTTCCGACAATCGAGACCATAGGTCTCAGGCGAGAAACAAGAGAGGGAAGTCCTTCACAGTGACAAGGCTGAAGTAGGGGCAGGCAGGGGACTTTGACAAACTCCATGAGGTAGGTCTTCTCTGCTGTTAGTCTTCTGGGATTGTTGAGTCATGGCCTTAGGGAAATGTTTGGTTGCATTTTAAACCATGGGAAGCTGCCACATTGTGGTAGTGCGCGATTAGCCCGAACAGAGCTGATTTTGGAGTGCAGTGAAGAAGGAAGTGATGATGCGTCCTTCTAGTAAATTGTAGCCCACGTCAATTAGCTTGATGTTAGGCTTTGAAGTGCTGATTTGGGCTCACGTAGACTAAGTTATAGTCCACTTTTAATGAGATTAGCCTTCATCCCAGTTGGAGTCGATTACCTTTAATTGAGTTCAACTAACCGGACCTTAGAACAGGTTTGGGTAAATAAAGAAATTTGGAAATAAGTCCTTCTGTGAGAATTGTAGCCCACATCAATGAACTTGATGTTAGGCACAATTCTCAATTCGGTTTGTAGACCAAGTTATGGTCTTTTTACTGCGAGCGATCAAATGGGTGCGAGGTCGGTAAAGGGTCGTCGAGGTCTGTGGGGTCGTCGAGGTCTGTGGGATCGTCGGACCTGTAGGAGTCGTCGAGGTCCTATGGTGGTAGATCCGGAGCCTACGTAAGAGGTCGTCGAGGTCTGTAGGGTCGTCGGGTCTTGTAGAGCTCGGCTGAGATTGACTACGCATGACCTCCAGCGAGAAGGTCATATCTTCTTCGTTGAACTCGATTTGGGTGTTCTTGGACTCTATCGGCCATGGAGTCAAGAATACATTGATATGCCTGAGGAGGATGTTAGATCTTCAGAACAAGGTGTTTGAATGAGCTCGTCACTGCAGTGCAGCTCGTCAGTCCAAGTCAGCTCGTCAAAGTTGACTACGCATGACCTCCAACTTCGGAAGGTCATATCTCCTTCGTTTGAACTCCGATTTGGGTGTTCTTGGACTCTATGGAAAGCCCATTGAGTCAAGAATACATTAATATGACTGAGGAGGATAGAATACGTTTAACCGAGGTGATAGATCGAACTAGTCCAGGTCAGGTCAGCTCGTCGATTCGAGGTTGATATGTATGACCTCCCGACGGAAGTCATAACTCGCCGTCGAAGACTACGATTCGGGTGATCTTTGACTCTATGGAAAGCCCATTGAGTCAGAATCCATCTATATATAGCTTGTTTTAAATTGGAACTCATACTAACCTCCGAGAAATCAATCCTAACCCAAAACTACTAGTACACCACGAATAATATTGTTCTTTAATGGTTTTGGAATAGGGACTGACGAGGAGGAAAAGTCAAACTGAGATTGAGATTTCAAGGATTGGAATAAAAGTGCAAAGATTTTTGGGTTTGTTCTTCTAAATCCTATTCTCATTTCAAGTTTGAAATGTTTGTTCTACCAACTCCTAATCCTCGTTTCAAGTTTTTGCTTGTTTGTTCTAAAAGCATATTGAATTGATTTAATTGATTTGAGAAAAGTGATTGTGAAATGTTTGCATATAAAAATTGCATGATTATTGAAAATAAACTGTTTATACAAGTGTACATATTGTACTATATTTTGCTATAAAGGATTTGAACGCCCTTAATAGAATGTTACTTAGTTATTTAACATTAAGGATAGATTGGTATCTTGGAAATGAGGTCAAATAAGCGATCGCTGCGAACTATTGATGTGTCTCCGATCAACGGCCAGTAGGACCATTATCGAGTAGTGTTCACTATTTGATTGTTTATAACCGATCGGCAGCCCGGCGGGACCGTGCGTGTTATAAAACCATGTGATACAGGCTGCTGACGGCGGGGCAGTGCGGTGACTCGATATCTGTATATCGAGGAACGCATAGGTTAAATTCGTTAAGGGCATAACTGATTTGATTGGCATAACTGCATTGATTGGCATAACTGATTTGATTGGCATAACTGAATTGATTTTCAGAATTGAATTGAATGTCAGAACTAAATTGAATTTGTGAGCATATCTGAATTGATTTGGTGTGAAATGATTGAAAATGTATTTATGGGATGATCAATGAACTATAATTTATTGTATATATATAACAAAGTATATGTATTGTATTTATATTGATCATCCAAATGATTGAAAGTTCTGAATTATTAAATTGCATGAATTGATTTAAGCTGGAACTGAGGAATGGATTTGTATAGAACCACTAAGCATGAAAATGCTTAGCGTATTGTTTTACCAATGCGCAGGTGACGAGTGATAGATAGTGATCGATAGCGGACCCAAGATCGAGGAGCGTCGAGTCATAAAGAAAGAAATCTCGGAGTATGCTCCGACATGTGCACTCATTTCATGTGTTCTTTTTTGATATGGATATTTTGTATAAACAATTTGAGATACTAGGAACATCCTATTTTGAAGTAAATCATTTTGAAAAGGCTTGAATATCGTCATTGTAAATGTATTTTGTTAAATATAAATGTTTATGGGCTTGCTCAAATTTTGAAATCGCTTCCGCAAAGATATGATTTTGAATGATTTAGTGATTTTAGTGGCATCCCGGACTCGGTTCGGATCCGCCCAAGCGGGTCGGGTCGGGAAAGGGGCGCCACAGCCCATGACAAGTTCTTTAGGCATGAGGGGTTCTTATTTAAGGAAAATAAGTTGTGCATTCCTAATTGTTCAATTCAGGATTTGTTAGTGAGGGAGTCTCATGGTGGAGGATTGATCAGGCATTTTGGGTGTGAGAATTTATAGGGGTTTTGCAGAACACTTTTATTAGCCTCAAATGAAGCGGGATGTTGAGAGAATTTGTGCGGGGTGTATCACATGTAGGCATGCTAAATCTTGAGTGCAACCCCATGACTTTTACACACCACTTCCTATTCCTAGTGAACTATGGATTGATATTTCAATGGACTTTGTGTTAGGTCTGCCTAGGACCAGATGTGGTAGGGATTCTATTTTTGTGGTTGTGGATAGGTTTTCAAAGATGACTCATTTTATCCCATGCCATAAAATGGATGATGCTCCTCATGTTGCATATATATTCTATAGGAAGGTTGTGAGATTGCATGGTATGCTTAGGACAATTGTTTCAGATAGAGATGCTAAATTCTTGAGTTACTTTTGAAAGACCTTGTGGTGTAAGTTAGGAATCAAGTTATTATTTTATACTACTTGTTATCCACAAACTGATGGTCAGACTGAGGTAGTGAATAGAACTTTCTCTACTTTGTTGAGAGCTATCATTAAAAAGAACATTAAAACATGGGAAGACTGTTTGCCACATGTTGAGTTTGCTTATGATCGTACTATACATTATGCCACTAAATTTTTGTCTTTTGAGATTGTGTATGGTTTTAATCCATTAACCCCTTTGGATTTATCTCTTTTACCTATGTCTGAGCATGTTAATTTAGATGGCAAAAAGAAAGTCGAATATGTTAAGAAAATTAATGAGAAGGCAAGACTTAACATCGAGCGAAGGACAAAGGAATATGCCAAACAAGCCCACAAAGGGCCTCATCAAGTCGTCTTTGAACCCAGAGATTGGGTTTGGGTGCACATGTGCAAAGAAAGATTTCCTGCACAAAGGCGTTCCAAGTTGCTTCCTAGGGGCGATAGTCCTTTTCAAGTCCTCGAGCGCATCAATGACAATGCTTACAAGCTAGATTTGCTCAGTGAGTATAATGTAAGTACTATTTTTAATGTCACTAACTTGAGTCCTTTTGATGTAGGTGACGATTTGAGGACAAATCCTTTTCAAGATGAGGGGAATGATGGAGGCATGGCTAGGGAATGGAGTGTAGATCTGCTTGAAATCCCACTTGGCTCGATGACACGAGCTAGAGATAAGAGATTAAAAGAAGCCTTTAATGTTTTAATTCGAGATGCTCATGTGGAAGAAGTTTATGTGTTCACCTCCAAAGAAGAAACAAAGATGGTCCACGCCATCAAAGTAAATCCAGACTTAGGCCAAGAGCTAGGGCATTTTCAACTTGGTCTTTGCTGTTGATTTACTGCTGATTTGGTGCTAATTTGTTCCTAGTTGTTGTTGATTTGTTGTTGATTTGTTGCTGATTTGTTCCTGATTTGCTACTAATTTGATTACCAAGTCTTGTCCTAAATTATCTAGTTTCACTTCCTTGTGGATGTTAAGGGTGTGCGTTAATTTAGGAAAATCAGTTACTTTCCTTTATGGCCAAAATTTGTTTTGTTCTTCATATTTTTGGGCCTATTTATAGGTGTGTTATCCCTTGAATTCTTTACATTACGATTTATAAAATTGAAAGTTAAATTTCTCTTTGGTTTTTGAAAGAACTTTTCAAAGACTTATCAATCGGATCTCCATCACCGATTGTGGCGTCCTCTTATACCAAGGTTCTTACTTCTCTATAAGCAATGGGTTGAGGTCATCCATCCAAGCTGAAGGTTAGAGAGGTTCTTTCAAGATTAATTTGATCATGGGTCTCATCACAAGTTGGCGAGGTTCATATCACAAGGACTCATATTTTTTAGCATTTTGATATGTAGTTTATTGGTCCAAATTTTCTACTAAGGTTCCTTGTTTGCCTAAATGCTTCCAATCGTCTTGTTGTTACTCCTCAATAGAAGGTAATAATAGTGAATAAAAGCATAGCTAAATATGAAGTCAGCTTTAATTAGTAGTCAAAAATAATATAATGTATATAATTGTATTCTTATAATTTCAATGCCGTGGAAAGTACTTACATTAGAGTGCAGCACTTTTCAACTTCAATATCCTTGGAGCACGATTTGCCTTCCATTTAGATAGGGTAACCTTGAGATACATGAGTTGCATATTTCAATCCAAGTAGTGGAGTAGCCTCATATGCAAAATCTGGAAGACATATGCAAATCTCACAAGACTATATGTGATCCGACTTCACCATTTTCTTTATTCTTCTTATTTTGGAATTTGGAAACTCGGTTACGTAAAACCAGGGTAAATTTGATTTTTTTTTTAAATCTAAATGGTAACTTGAAATTTTTCGAAACCTAAAATGACAAAACAGGCCTCACCATTGGATCCGTCTCACGAAATCAAGTTACATAGACAAATTTTGTTGGATTCCGAGATAGTCGGATTTTTCACGTTTTTAAAGGCGACAGTGTCCAACAACCCCCAAAAAAGGGGATTTTAAAGAAAATTTTGAAAGTTGGAAAATAATTTAAATAAAGTTCATATAAAATAATTTGAACTTAAACCGAGACAAAATTAATCATTTCAAAGTAGAAACGAACTCAAACAAGTTGTGGACACGTGGCTCGATGTGAGCCAAGTCTTTAAAGTATAAATAGGGACTAAAAATCAGATGTAGGGAGAAATATCTTAGTTTTCTGTTGGCTAGAATGTGAGAGAAAAAGAAGGAGAGAGAGAGAAAGAAAAGGCTTTTTTTCAGTGATTCTCGGAGTTATGTCGGTTTGAATCCGTTAAGCTAAGAATTAAAGTTCATCACCTTGATGAGGGCTACACGTAGGTACCAAAAATGAGAGATTTCACCGAAGATCCAAATAAGGATATTTGGGGAAATCAAAGTTTTGGACTTAGTACTTGTTCTTGAGGCCTCTTACATTTTCTACTACGCTTCAAGATGTAGAGATTCTTCCTACTTTGGTTTTTACCTCTACTTTTTGGGCTGATATAAGGGAGGTTGTTGTGTAGATGTCCTAAGGGAGGCTGTTTGTTTGGTTTTGGATGTGGTTTATATATTGCCCCGCGGCTTTGTTTGTAATGACTTTTTGTGAGTTGGTTTGGGATGGTTTATGGCATATTCAAAGGATGTTTTAAGGACTGTTTGGATTAAAAATCTGGTTCATGGCATGTTCAAAGGATGTTTTAGGTGCTGTTTGGATTAAAAATATGGTTTATAACTGTTAAGGGGTTGTTTGGACTGTTTAAAAATGGTTTATGGCCATTTTTATGGCCTATTTGTGGCCAATTTTGTGGGCTGAATTGTGAGTATTTATGGCATGTCAAACAATTGTTTTAGGGGTTGTTTGGATTAAAAATCTAGATATTTAAGGGCTTGTTTGGGGCTGGTTTGTAGGCCTTGTTTGGGGCCAGTTTTTATGGCCTGTTAAGGGGCTGTTTAGGGCTAGTTTTTATGGCCGTTTAAGGGGTCGTTTGGGGCAGTTTTGTGGGCATATTATATCTCACATTTGGTCTTGTGAATTAAGGTTGTTATTACTTGATTTTGTAATAATATGCTTTGTTGTTGTTGTTAAATAAAATGTTGATATATGTGTATTAATATATTGACATTGGAATGAGTGTTTATTTGGAGATTATATACATATGATATGATTGTCCATGATACATGATGAAATGTATGATTTAAATTGTCCATGTAGCATTCATTACATATGTGATATGACATTGACATGCAATGGTGCATTACATTGCATATGCACGGGGACATTGCATTTCATGGGTGTGAGTGCATGGTTGAGATCAAACACCACAATTGGTGATTGATAAGTGGGCTCGGTATCGTTGGACGAAGTTTAACAGAGTCACACGGTTGCATGACATGAAAAACTTGTGTCGGGTAATAGCGAAATTTAGACATTCCCATACGGTGAAAGACTCGATTACGAGGTCACATACACTTTCAGACGGTATCCGAAAAGAAGGAGTGTAGCTAGGTGTGAGAAGCCTATGGTGTAAGTCCAAAAATTCGCTGCCCACAAAGACACATGAGTTTTGTTTATAAAGTGATCATTGGATGAAATTTACCAATGACAGATTTTATTACACATTGGCATTGCATTGTGCGATGGGAGTCGGTAAAGACTCGAGGTATGGTGCATGAGTGAGTCTCATCTCATTTCATAGTATGACATGTAGAATTCCAACCCAGAATCTGCATATTCTTACTTGGAATGTTGACGTGAATGTGAATTGTCAAGTATGAACATTGCATGTGCGCTTAGGTGGGGAGTAGCCTCCATAAGAATTACTCTACTAGGCGTGGCTCACCTTATATGGGAAAAACATTTCAAGTGCAGAATACACACTGGTGGACGGCTCTCATCCGGGGCGGCAAGGGTGAAGAAAGCCGACTTGTGGCTTTTAAAATTATTTTTGTAATATATTTTTTAGAACAAACTAGTTTTAATATGTATTTTTTATGTAAAAGAGTTGTAATTAGACATATGGTGTGATACGCTGACTCGGAGCAGGTGTCAAGCGGGTATCATTTTTTCCTATTTACTATAAACTTATAAACTTTAAGCTTGTTCATTCATATAATGTTAAACATTTAACTTGTACTATATTCTGTAGCAGCGGATTACAAAATATATACAAGCTCCATATATGGAAGTGTTCAACATTTACAATATTTACATTGCTTACAAAAGAAACAAAAACCATGGCATTAGAACTAAATGGTCTTTCAGTGGGTAACTAGTGATGTGTTGACTTTGACTGCTGATGCAGATTGTCAATTCTCTGGTTTCTTACGGCTACGGATGAAACACCCCGTGCTAAGCTTATAGCTTAATTAGGAATAATACTAAGTGGGCGACCCTTAATAAGGATAATCTCACTTTGAACACATGCATATACTTATGACAAATATAACATTTATATACTTATCCATTTCTCATATCTACTTTTTCATAACATGTTTCATTTCTTATCATATTTCATATACGCACCATTTATCTTACACTTTACTTCTTGTTCTTATAAGCGTATACTATCATCACATAGCAGTGTTATGTTTCTCATATGATGTCATATATCATATACATCTCATTTGCGTATACTTGTCATTTGCTTTTATGTTTCATGCATGCATAAACCTTAGAAGTGGATACGGGAAAAAACTGTATGTACCCGAAGGTACTATCACTATACGAGACAGTGATCTCTATCTGTATGACCCAAACGGGGCCGTTATAATGATCCAAGCGGGATCTATGTCATCGACCCAAACGGGGCCTCGATATCACATAAAAATTTATTATCTTGTGGCATTTGCATCATTATAAAATAATGCCTATCTATCAACTACCTGGTCATAAGTAGGCGATCGATTTTATTATGTTTTTTAGCAATCTTTCGGGTAGTAGAAAAGATATACCGTATACATGAATAACCCCTCTTTGATATCATATATACTTATGAGATATTCATTATCAAATAATCTCTTATAAACATTAAGCGCCTTTACTTTTCATATAACAAAATTATCGTTATATTCTCTTTAGCTTTTATATAAGAATACTTTTATATAACCTTTATCTGATTTCGAGTTTCCATAACCAATTATCACGAGCAGTTCTAGCGGCTCCCAAGTCCATTTTCGACTCCAATTTTGACCCTTTAAACGGGATTGTTAGAGAAAGTGATCTTCTAACTCAATATACCCATATGTCTTAAGTTTCTTATGGTTCAGACATCATGTCATTTGGACTTTTAATTTGGGAGATATGGTATAAACATTCCGA
Source organism: Tetrastigma voinierianum (assembly GCA_016808115.1). NCBI lineage: Eukaryota > Viridiplantae > Streptophyta > Magnoliopsida > Vitales > Vitaceae > Tetrastigma > Tetrastigma voinierianum. Next base: position 82,501 of record JAEQBH010006224.1, on the reverse strand, counting down.
ACTGCTCCTGGACAATTTCTAGGAACAGAATATGGAATTGTGTCTTATATTTGAAATTTTTTTGGGAATGTTAGAGACATAATTTCTTCATGAAAGTTGTTCTCCCATATGTCTAGTTTGTACATAAATTTGAATAATCTCATTTGGATGAGTATAACTCAAGTTATAATTTAAACAACCGGAATTACTCCAGTTGTAAGATCTGAGAAAATTCCAATTTTCTGAAAAATGGCAAAATGGTAATTTCGGTCAAAATCCTAAATTTTCTAAAGTCTCGGATGTGAAATGGACTTCAGATTGGAATCGTCTCGCGAGGAAATCTTGCTAACCACGTCGAGATTTTATCGAATTACGAGACCGGTCGGAATTTAGCGTTTTTCGAGGAGCCTTGCAAAATTATCGGGTGCCGTAAAACGGGTTTGAGAGACATGTGATGTGACAAAAGTCACCTACTACATGTACTCATATGACACATGTTGCATGATTAGAGAGATGATGGAAATGAGTGGCTTAGATTAAGCCATGTGTCAAATAGTAAAAGGAAGGGACATGATGGGAATTATTTGAAAAGTTAATGAGAATAAGACAAAACTTAAATAGTTGTCTTCTCAAAGCAAAACAGAGAAAAAAATCGGCAGTAAGGTGTAGTTTGCTGGATTTTTGAGTTTTAGAGGGAGAGTGAGCTCCTTCTCTTTAGATTTTCGGTCGTTCGGATAGTCGAGTTCCTCGACAGACAAGCAAAGAGTCGATCTGTGGCGAGGCTACGTGTGGACATCTATTTGGTGGGTTCCGACAATACAGGAGGTAGGAATCTTTTCACACTTGTGATATTCTTTTGGCTAAGAGCCATGTTTATGGTTAGGGACCTGAGGCTTGATTTAGTCGTAAATTTGGTCTCGAAACCTTTGAGGCAAGTGGAAAATCCCAAATTTGGTGGTGCGTGAGCGGTGCCAACTTAGGGTTTTTCCTTTATTCCCCATGAATAGTGTTAAGTTTTCTTGGTGTGAAAATGTGTGTTGTAAGTGATTGAAATGAATTCTTGTGTTTCTTAATTAGCCCACATGTGAGCCTAATTTTGGTGTTATTGATGTAGATTTAATAACATGATTTGTTTGAATTAATTATGTTTAATATATATGCATGTGAATATATTAGCATGAATGTTTGGGATTGGCGTCGTCGTGTATGCATAGGGCACCCTAGAATGGAGTGAGTGCGCGACTTGTGAGAATTGAAAGAAAAAGCGAAAATGTTTGTGAAAGGAATTCGACGAGAAGATTTTAGAAGAATTGGAACGGAGGTTATCAACGGAGTTCATCTCGGTGACCATGACATTTGGGAGAAATATCCAACAATTAAGCCTTGGAGGGTGATCGATGTTTTTACGAAATTCAGTAGTGAGTTTTTGAGAACAAAAAAATTTTGTTTTGAAAACTGGATATTTTTACTCGCATTGGCTTAGGCGTATGTGAAGTCGGTGAGGACTCGAGACATAGGATTAGTCATGTAGACATTGAGCCAGGTTCATGTAATTGCTTGAATGTGATTGTTTGCCTGGCATGTGCACTTAGGTGGGAGCCGCCATGCAGGAAATTACCTCTGCTGACTGCCGCCACGTGGGGATCACCATTTCGGTACGAGTGCACGAGACGGCGCTCTCACAGGGCGCGTTTTAGAAGAAAGCCAGTTGTGGCTTTGGTAGTGATTTTTGTATAACATGTACATTTAAATTGTAAATTTTAGCCTGTGTTGAATTAAAATGTGTAAAACTCTTGAACCCATGTAATATATTTGGTTGGGATATATTTTGTGAGTATTGATGCGAGGGCGCAGTGGCCGTTATTTTACTCGCATGTAGACCTGTGTGATCATTATGGCCCAGGCAGGACAGGTTGTATTTGGGTAAAGCTCCCCGTACAAAGGAGACTATGCCTGATTTTCATGAGTGGTGTCAGTTTGCAGGCATCCATGATATTCAGGAGTTAACGGGTTGTCGACGGACCCCAGGGGAGATGGGCGCGTCACACGGTCGGGAAATTGTTTTGAGACAGATTTCAAGGACCGATTGTTCCCTTACTTTGAAAAATTTTCTAAGTCGAATGGGGTCCAAATTTGGATATACTTATTTCAAAGAGATTTGTTCTCCTAGAAGTCTAGTTTACCTAGAATTTTGAATCACTCAATTTGGATGAGTGATACTCAACTTATGACCTAAATACCAAAATTGTTCAGAAACCTAAAACTGTATCAGAATTGAACTAGAATTGACCAAAAAATAGAGCCTCACTTTGACGAATTTTCTAGGTCTAATGGGGTCCAAATTTGGATATACTTATTTCAGGGTTATTTATTTTTCTAGATGTTTGGTTTACCCAAAATTTTGAATCACTTAATTTGGATGAGTGATGATTAAGTTATAGCCAAAACAAAAACATGGGTTTAAAATAAATGACATCTACTAAACCAACATTTCTCTATCTGAAAATTTTCCTCCATTGAGGACCACAACCAAACCAAACCACCATTTCAAAACAAAGTTCTACACAAAAGGGAGTATTCGAACCTCAAACAAGTATCCATACGAAATCTAACAGAGTTCCATACAAAATTCCATACTTTCAATTTATACAAGAATTCTTTATACCCATACGATTTCTTCTTCTCCTTGAACTTCTCTTCTTCCCTTCTCTCTCTTCAACTTCTTCTCTTCTCTTTATACCTTATTATACTTTTCTTTTCCGTCAGAAACCCAATAAATGAATCTGCCATTATCTTAATAAAGTACTCGTTTGAGCTTATCCTCTTTGTTCTCTTCTTGATTTGGTCCTTCAACTCTCTATTATTTACAAATGAACTTATTCAAATTCCTATTTTAACATACAATCTTTTCCTCTTATGTCATTTGGGTCCTTAATTGGCAATTTACCCTTGACTTTTTTATTAATTCTGGTTTTTCTTATTTTATTTTTTTAGCATTATTTTATTTCCGAAAAATATACATTTACTTTTATTATACCCTAAACATGTTATAAAACTGTCAGTGTATAATTTGGGGTGTTACATATGGACTGTTTTTAATATAGCCTTGCACGTTTTTACTTGAATGTGGATAAATGGACCCGATGTGGTCGATTTTTACTCATAAATGGATTTGATGCCGATCCATTTGTGTTATATTAGGCGCGGATGGTCGTGTTATATATTTTACAAGTTGGGTTTTTGATAGAGCTCCCCTTACAAAGGAGACTCTGTCCGATTTTGTTAAATTTTGGATTCTGATAAATGAGATACAACGGTGTGGTATCGAGTTACACGATATCTACAAACATTCTGTGGGTTGATGGGTGATCAACGGACCCTTGAATTTTAGGGCATCACAGGTTCGCTAATGCTCTTTCTAAACCAAATAATGTCATTTCATAACAAATTTTCCCCATGGATATTTGTTGAAAGCCTCCCAATTATCCACTAGAGCAACCCATTACATATCTATCAAATTTTTACCTTCTTTCCCCAACAAAACATGCTCCAACAAATACAGAAGTGTCAACTTTACCACATCTTCATCATTAGGTTATTTCATTTTCTTATGCTTCTTATTGTTATTCTTCTTCTTTTCTTTCTCATTTCCTAAAGAAATGAAAACTCTCTCCAATTGATCATTATGCACTTTCTTCTCTCCTTTAAAATATTTCTCCCTTATAAATGGCAGCCTTTTATCAAATTTTGGAATGGGACAAAATTTAGCAGTAAATAAGACAAATTCATCTTTACCGAATCTTAAACCTTTTAACTTCACTTTCATCCATATTTCATTGTCCTTCTTTGTTTCACGTTGTTGTAATAATAAACTATGAACAATTTGGATTGAAAACTTTAGTTCAAGGAGTAAAAATTTACTCAAGCATGACTTCCTAAACATCTCCAATTGTTGATAAGTCAATTTTTCTATAGTTGCCAAATGGGCTAAGCATGCTATTTTTCCTTGAAAATACTCTCCTTTGGGTATTTTGCTTAAAAAAGCTGGGTGAGGAGAAGAAATATCAATATGCAAAATAGTAACAAATTATAAAAATATTAATACGAATTACCTACTAGTTCTATTAAAATACTAAATATATTACCTCAACTCTTAACTTGATTGTATTTAAGTGAAATTTTTTGTAATCCAACATGAATTACTTTATATAAGTTAATATGTGATAACATATTTAAATCAAAATTATAAAATTATGAAATCCAATATTTCAAGGAGCAAAAATATTGCTTACAGATTTAGGTGACTAGTTCTCCTCTTTTGATTCCATGTTTGACTTTTTTACTTCCTCAATTTTCAACTAAAAGCAACCCCAACAACAAGAACAAATAATAATAATAATAATAATAATAATAATAATTTGTGTTACAACATATTGTTGGTCTCTACTACATTATAACATGATTAGCATACCATATTGTTGGTATGATATACTAATCATGTTATAATATATATATATATATATATATATTTGCTTGTGTGTGCTTGTATGAAATTATTAGATCAATGTAGTCGTCATTATCTAAGAATTTACAACCTACATATTAGCTTGCGTGTGTACATCAACAATACAATTAGGAAAGAGATATCAGCTTGCATATTTTCATCATGTGAAGAAATAGTAACTTGCATATTTACAACAATCCTCAAGCAAGGTTGAACATATTTCCCATTCCAAGCTAGCCTAGAACAAATTGAAATGTAGAACTCGACAACCATTTATATGAGAATCTATAGGTTGGCCTTTTGAAGCAACAAAGGCAACACGAGTCTCTCCATTTTCTAGTTTTTTCCTTGATGAATTATCAATATATCTCCATGTATTTAGTTTTATCATAATGGAAAAAGCCATAGAAAATTCTTATGGCTAACTCTTGTCATAATATATCTTCATAGGATCTTCCATTTTCATTCCTAACTCAAAGCCTCATCCTTACCTGAAATTGATTTGAATTTGGCCTCTACACTTGATTAGCTCTGATCTTTGATTAGTAAGAGAGTTATCCCACTTTGCATCAGTATAAGTTTCAAATCCATATCCTCATTTCTTAAAACTAATTTCCTTTCCTATTTGCCACCTTGAAGTATCTAAGAATTCAATAAGCAACTTCCTTTCTTCTATGGTGCATTCATAAGTTAACTAATCACACTAACTACATGAGCTTTATTAGGATGAGTATGAGAATGATAATTAGTCTTCCAACGAGCCGTTAGTACCTTTATCAATTAGCTTCAATTTCTTAAAAACAATCCCAACTTTGTTTACGATTTATGAGGCAATTCAACCTCAATCCTATTTAATTCATACAATTTTAATAGTTGAACAATGGATCTATTCTTATTCAAGAGCAGTCTTAGTTTCTGTTCTTAGGTCCTGAGTAAAGCAGAATATAGTATTCCTAGACTTTCTCTTACATTTTGGGCAACCAAGCAGAGTCTCAAATCGGCAATTACTTCATATCTAATTTAATTATTTGGTTATGGTCATGATGCATCAAATTGAACCTAAGAGTCCCAATTCATTCCCTGATGAGGTTCCAAAACAATTGAAAAACAAGAATACATACTCAATAGTATTGAGGCACCATGAACGCTTGTGATTTTAAAATTAAAAACCATAATCCAAACCACAAATCAATCATACAAGGAAGTAGTCTGACAAAAACAGATAAAAATAGGATAAGAAAACAAGATATGAGAATTACCTTACAAGAAGAACCCGTGAAGAGAAACAAGGACTCTACCAAGGAGAAAACATTTTCCCTTTTTCTTCTTCCAGGATGTGTTTCTCCTCCTCTAAGGACACGACCTTCTCTAACAAAGATTCTTTTTCTTCAAGCATCAACGAATTCTTTTTTTGCAAATTTCCATCAGCCCCTAGCAATTCCAACAGCTTTCCTTGCATAACCGCTATTTCAGCAATCAAAACTTCCTCTGTAGTTGGAACTCACTCTACAATAATGAGAACTGCTCACTCATGATCCCAAGGAGGCAGTGTCGAAAGAGGAGTTGACAAGACTTAGGGCTTTTTTCTCTTGACCAAAATCCTCCCTCTTGAAACTAGAATTGAAAGAGGACTTGCCAAGACCTAGGGCTCTTTTTCTCTTAAACAAAATCCTCCATCACAAACCAAAATCGAAAGAGGAGTTGGAGGGAAGAAATGGGGTTGACATGGAGAGCCACCTTGGAGGGTATTTTGTCAGTGGTGTTTGAAGGTTATGAAAGTAAGTTACATTTGCAAGTGTTCCTTATTTGTCCCCTATAAACATATTCCCTATTTTTTTTTTCTCTTTTGATAAGTTGGATTAAAATGGACTAATCCAAAAATATTTAGGAAAATAATATACAAAAACCTGAACTTTTATTATTTTATTTTATTTTATTTTTTTGTAAATTAAGCTTGAACTTTGAAAATAGCAATTTTAATCCTTAACTTTCATTTTAATTGCATCCAAACATAACTTCTAGATTCGGCTATCCAAACCTAAAAAACTGTTTGGCTTAGCATCTTTGTTAGATTTCCTCTTCCTCATTTCGTTTGCCCTAAAAAATCCCAAACTTCTCTAATTCGTCAAAAAAAACCCTAAGTATCTACTTCTCCCAAAAACTCAGTTCTCATCTTTGTCAGCTTCGAAGTGAAGCTGGTTTCTCCTACCTGGTTCCTTTTTAAAGATATGTTTTGGTCCCATCTTTAGTTGATTTACATAATCAGATAAATCAATTTCTTTTTGGCATTGCAGTTGCTTGTGCAATTTGATTTTACGTGTCTTTTTTGGTTAATATGCTTTGCTTGGTTGCTAAGAATACTTTGAAAACTATGGGAAATGTTCGTAGTTTTAGTTTCGACGATGTTAATTTTGGTTAGAACCTTATCATGCGAGTGATGTTTTTCATATCAAATTTCATAAACCGGGCTTGTTAAGCTCGATTGTTTAAGGGATGAATTGTCTACTATATTTTCAAACTCAATGTGTTCAAAAACTAAAGTAACGTTAATGATGTAACCTGTTGTTATTGGAGGGAAAATAAAAGTCGGTTTGGTGCCTGTAACATCTGTGGCAAATGAGATAAATATTTTTGAGGAAATGAATTTTAGGATGGTGAAAGAATTTAATATTTGGTTATATATTTTGAGTCATGGAAGAGATTACACTGACATTGTTTATGGGGTTGGAATATATGAAAATTCAATTCATAAGGCTTGGATTTTGTTCTAATTGTCTGAAATTATGTTTCCTTGGATTTATTCCAAATCTCATTACTTGAATCTTAATAAATATAATAGCTCATATGCTTTATTCATCTTCTTGACAGTAATTCGATTTATTATATGGTCCTACTTGGCACTGCATTTTAGGAACTAAGTCGTGTTTGTGGTGTTGATGGCATTAGTCCATGGCACGTTTTGTGACGCCCCGATCCCGGGGTGTCTCGTTGACAACTCGTCAACCCGTGGAAAACCTATGTCTCATGTCATGAGACTCATACATGAGTAAAATGGCCGCATTGACATACACATCATACTCATCAAAATACATCCCAACTATATTGCCATAGTTCAAGAGTTGATTACATCACTCTTAATACCAACATATATTAAGATTTACAATGTTAATACATGTCATACAAAATAAATACCAAATCCACAAACCGACTTTCTTCTAAAAATTGGCCTCTAATGAAAGCTGTCTTCTCGAACACTCCCTGTACCTGAAATAATGTTCTCAGCCAGGTGAGCAATGCTTTCGATGGTTATGTAATCTCTGCATGGGTTACTCCCACCTAAGTGCACATGCGTGATTGACATAAATGCATTCAAGCAAATACACATGATCCTACTTGAATGTCTCGTGATATGGATGAAAATCGACTACGCCTTTCCGCCTCTCGAGCCACTCAACGACCCTCGCATTACTGGCCGAGATGCGAGAAAAACATCGTTTTCAAAACAAAAGGTTTTTGTTCTCGAAAACGTACTACTGAGTTTCGGTAAATATATTGGACTACCCTCCGAGGCTGGTGCTGGATTATTTTCGAAGCAGTCATGGAGTCGACCTCAGAGATAAAATTTGTTGGACCCGGCTCTCGAGCCCGATTCTTCGGAAAATCTTCCCTTGAAATTCCTTTCCTGACCATTTCCATTGTTCATTTCTTTCATGCCATGCACTCACACCTAATTTTTCTAGGTTGCCCTGGTGCATATGAAATGCGTTATCTTAATTTTAGACAATTCATGTTAATATATAAATCATGCATATACACAACACCTGACATCATGTTATTGATTCTTATCAATAACATCAAAATTAGCTCACTTGAGCTAATCACAATTTATTTCCAATGACTTACACACAATTATATTTTTATATAATTCAACATCATGTTAACACATTTAATTATATGCATTAACAATTTCTTTCACACAATTCAAGCAACATCTTGCTTACAACACACATGGGCCATTTTAGGTCAATCAAAACCGTCGGAATTTGTTTTTAGAGTCCACCTTGTATAACGATGGAAATTTGTCAGTGGGTAGCCCACTCACCAGTACTTTATCGACTCCATTTTGTGGGCAAAATCCATAATTTCAATAACAACGCCCAAATCATAATTTATTGCATAAATTATCACACAAACCACCAAACAGTCCCTAAGTCGAAGCGGGTTTGAAATTCCAACGATTGAGTCCCCGAATTTTAGGACCCGATCAGCGGCCACTCACGACCTCAAATCAACCGTCATTTAAAGCTCTTAAAGCGAAAATAACGAGTAGGAGAAGACCCTACCTCTTGGGTTGTAGAAACTCCACAAAGCTAGGGTGCCGCGCGTAGCCCTTGCGGGGTGAAATAGCTTTATGCTTGGCGAGCCCAATGAACCGACGGTCATTTGGGAATCTAGAAGTTGCACTTTCTCTCTCTAAAAACCCTCCATTTTTTAAATCTGCACTCTCCCTTCTCCCCTACTGCACGTACCAACCAAATGGAGAAGAAAGCTCCTCTTTTTGTCCCCCTCATTGCCACTTGTCAAGCCATCATTGGCTCCTTTGGTTCCCTTATCCATTTAATCCACAAACCCTTTGATTTTCCTTCAATTAGGAGTGCCGCCCATACTTATGGGCCTCACACACGAGATCAAGTTGACTCATTACGCACGACCGTGGCACCTTTGTGAGCCACTGTGTGCCAAGTGTCACCTGCCCCCTTTCGTTGCCTTGAAAAACATGAAATTCCGACTGTCTTAGAATTCGACGAAATTCGACGTGGTAGCTAGATTTTGTGAGACAATTCCAACGGTGAAGTCCGTTTCGTCATTCAAGATCTAGAAAAATTCCGGATTTTGACCAAAATGACCATTTTACCATTTTTCAGAAAATTAGATTTTCTCGGGGTTTCACATTCTCCCCCCTTAAAAGATTTGCGTAATTCCATGCACATACGCATCCCGACCGCATGCGTATGTAACCCTGCACGATCCACGCTTGGTGTGCAAGCGTGACCTTCCCAAGGTCACAATCAACGACAACCCGATAGGTCGTCCTTTAATCCATGTCATGAATGACATCCATATCTAGAGCCCTTATTCGGCTCCTTGACACCAGAAGCCTTGATTTGCGATGGAGTAAGTAATCAGAGTTAGTCCTGGGTTCTATCCCTTGACTACAAGTCTGCGTGATAACCATGACCCGGAGTGTGTTTTCTCTCGGGCAACATAACTTTTAGGCCCTGCTGCGAGTCTCTTACATTCACATAGAAGTGGATATCTCACGGTCTCTTTACACCCACGTAGAAATTTTGGATATATCCACGGGTCTCTTACACCCATATAGAAATTTTGGATATCTCCACGGGTCCCTAGAACAGTAGGAGTGAGTGCATGAGGTGGTTTCTTGAGAGAATTGTTTCGAAGGTTGACCCGACAATGTGTTATCGGATGTCCACTCTGATATCGGAGGGTTTTTCCACCTGATATCAATCATGGGAGTATGCCCAATTGATATACATCGGAGGGTTGTCCATATAATGTCAATCGTTGGAGTATGCCCAATTGATATACATCGGAGGGTTGTCCACAAAATGGATTATCGGAGTGTGTCCACTATTTATATCGGAGGGTTGTCAACGGGTAAACACAAAATACCTTTGTTTGAAAATGGTTTTCATTCATGTGGAAAAATGCATGTTTGAGTGGTGAGGACTTCATACATGGGAGCATGTTAGTCGCGTCTCATTCTTGACAAGTAGGTTACGTGCTAGGATTGCATGTCCTAGGTTGGTGGGTGCTTAGTTGTTTTGACCATTCATGCATTTAGGTGGGGAATAGCCGCCGCGAGGACTTATGTCTGGGGAGTTAGCTCACCGATGGGACCCCCCTTTCGAAGTGCGGGGACATGTGCGACGGACAAATGCTTCCTTAAAGGCCAACATTATGAAGCAGACCGGATTGGCTGCTGATCCGTATTTTATATTATATTCAGAACATGTTAGTTTTAATATAATGTTTTGTATTAAGCAAGATGTAATAACTCTCGGTGGCTTCAGTGATATAGATTGTATTTATATGGATAAATAGGCCATACGTGACCATTTTTACTCTTATGTGGACCCGGTGTGGTCGTTGTATAATATTGGGACAGGTTGCCATGAAAATGCATAGGTTGTATTTTGGGTAGAGCTCCTGGCATCTAGAAGAGACTCACCCAGATTTTTTGTTAAATCTTGAGTCTTGGGAAAAGGGGACTAAATGGAGTGGTGTCGGGTTACCAGACATCCACAAATTGTCCGTGGGTTGACGGGTTGTCAGGACCCGGGTTTGGGGGTGTCACGGCGTAGTATCGAGGCTATGGGTATCTTATTATAGGGCTTGAGGACTATGGGCTTTGGCCATGGCTATTATAAGTGAAATTGATACGGCGTTATAGCTTGGTGTCGAGCTTAGGTTCATGATTACCTAGTGCTTGCGGTGTGTTGTCCGGCGTCCTGACGTGGTATCAAGGTATAGGCTTATGTGATTACCCCAAAATTTAGATGGGCATTGGGTTTAGACCATTGCATGCATTGTGTGTTTCATGTATGTGTTTTGAGGTGAAAAGTATTTACATGATGTGTGTTACATGTTGTGTGGATTATATACATGGTAGGATGTATATAGGAAAATATATGAACATTAGGGTTAGAGAACATAACCTTAAGGGTTTGAAAAATGAATGAACGGAGTATTTCATGGTGTGATGTCTATTAGTGGTTGGATTATACACTACTAGGTAGGCTAGCAAAAAGGAATCTCAATTTTCTATTTGACACATGTGTAGATGGAAAGTTTGGAAAAGCCATAAAGTGTAAGTTCTCCCCTAGGAACTAGGGCGGTTAGTTGAGACAAGTTAGGATGGTAGGAGTAGAGATCTCACGATTCTCCTCATTGTGGACCAGGGTTCACCGGAGATGTCGGGTTAGATGATATCCTCGAGATGGATTGGATGATGGCTGCCGGGTCGTCATTGGTCGTGATACGGGGAGAGTCACGCCTCACATACGGGACGATGTTTATGTGATGTTTCAGGGGATAAACATGATGCTTTACCCTAGACCGTGCGCAACTCTAGATGTTACAAAAGATTGATGGGTTGGTTGGCAAGCCTTACTTGGGAGGACGAGGCGAGACCGGGCTTGGGTCTACCTCGGGTAGTTGAGAGTAAGGGGATGTTTTTCCGGAGGATCTATTGGGATTACCTCCAAAGAAGGATGTAGACTTCATGAGTAAGTCACACCTCGGTGCGTCGCCCATTCTATAACCTCGCATAGGATGGCGCCAGTTGAGTTAAAGAAACTCAGAGTCTAGATACAGGAATTGTAGGACGAGGGTTATATTGGACCGGGCACTTCACCATGAGACGCTCTGGTTCTATTTGTGAAGAGGAGAGACAAAACTCTTCGATTGTGTATAAACTATCTTGATTGAACAAAGTCAGAATCTTGAATACGTATTCCTTGCAGGATTAATGATTCATTTGATCAACTATGAGGGGAGTGCGGAGTATTCTAAGATAGATCTCGCACTAGTTATCCTCGATGAGAGTTGGGGAGGCGAGATAGCCCTAACCGCGACGTGAGATGCGGTATGGGCACTTTGACTTCACAGTGATGCCCTTCGGTTTAGCAGATGCACCAGTGACGTCGGGGATCTTAGGTATAGGGTTTGCATTTATCTAGATCGAGGTTGTAGTAGTCTTTGTGGAAAGTGTTTAATCTACTTTCTGAGAAAGCAGGAGGATCAGAAAAATCGTTGACAGTTGTTCTTTAGACCTTGTGAGAACATCAGTTGAATGTCAAATTTAGCAAAGGGGAGTCGGCTAACTAAGGTGAGATTTAAGACATGTAGTATCAGCTTCAGGTATAGCCGTGAGCATAGTGAACAAAAAAAAAAAAAAGTAGCTTCACATATGACAAGGTTGACTCGGGGAGAGGTCAAGTATGAGTGGGGTGACCCGTGTGAGAGGACATTTTAGAAATTAAAAAGGAGGCTTACTTTGTATGTTCCTGAGTCCGGAGAGGGACCCGGGGGTACACGATGTGTTGTGATGCCTCGAAGGGACGGATTAGGGATGTGTTTTGATGCGGTCAGGAGGTAGTAGCTTATGGTTCCGGCGGTAGAAGAATCATGAGTAAGAATATTGCACACGACATGGTGTTTGGCAGCCATAGTCTTCGCCTTGAGGATTTGAAAAAGCACTATCTATCTGATGAATATGTTTTGGTGCAAAGTGAAGTATATCCCATATGCAGGCTGGATTTTAAATATGAGGCTTTATATGGAAGACCATGGTCATAATTTCTTCGGGCGAGAGGTGGGGAGGCTCCATCAACTGGATTCGAGATCCGATTAGAAACACCTCGGGAAGGTGGGTTTGATCGCCTTAAGAGCCCCGGTGAGAAGAGTTCGAGACGGTTGATCACGTCTTCTTGAGGTGATACCTAAAAGAGGAGTGGTCAAGTTCGGCAAGCAAGGAGAGTGGTCGCCAAGGTATATCGGGCCCTTCGAGATACTCAAGAGGGTGGGTACAGTCGCGTAGCGGTTGGTTTTGCTGCCAAGGTTATCAGTTGTCAAAGAAGTATTCCATGTTTCCATTCTCCGAAGGTACACCCCACATCCGACTCAAGTGTTGGATTGGGAAGCCTCGTTGATACGAGGGACAGGGAGGGGACGCAAGTGCATGTTTGAGATGCAGGGATCAAGTTTGCGTGCAAATATGAAATTTGAGGAATGTGTTGTGCTTAACGGAAGTAGTGGAGTGTTAAGGAAACTTGGGATGCAGAGACACGATGTGTGCTAGTTATCCCCTTAACATTCTTGGGGACTAAGAGGAGAGTGCAGTTTTATAGTCATTTGGTGATAAGATGACTACTCGCATATCAAAATTGTGATCTAAGGTGTGTGGTATTATTAGAATTTTTGGAATGAAATTCTTTTAAAGGGGAGAAGAATGTAAAACCTCGGAAAATTTAAAAATTTTCTAAAGTATAAATAATAATAATAATAAATAATAATAATAATAATAATAATAATAATAATAATAATAATAATAATAATAATAATAATAATAATAATAATAATAATAATAATAAATTCTGGAAATGATGGAAGCACAGAAAATTCATAAAGCTCAGATGACAGCAGGTATTTTGAATTTAGGGTCATCTCGCAAGAAAGCAGTAACTATTGAGTTTATTTGAATTCCTAGGCCAGTGGGAATTTCTTTATGAACCACGAGTTCAAGGGTATCCACAGTAACCACACAGGAAATACGGCAAAGTTAAGTTCGTTTAAAATAATTCAGTGAGACAAAAATAAATTGTTTGAGACGACGAACCAGACAGGTCATGGACGCATGAAGCAAAAAGTGGGCCAAGTCGAGCTTATGTAAAGACAAAAAAAGGAAAGCTCATTTTCTTGGAAAGCGACAATGAGGGAGAAGTGAGATAGAGGGGAAAATCTGCACTTCTCACCTGAATCTCCTAGATCGAGATTAGTCGAGAATACGTGTTTGCAGTTTGAGTTAAATACACTTGACGAGGGTTACGTGTGGATGCGACAACGCAGTTCTTAGAAGATTTCGGGGTTGGAGAAGAAAAACTAGTGGCTCTACCTTCTCTATAAGGAATTTGCAGCGATTAGCGACTCGGTTTCCTTCGAAGCGAGGAACTTGTGGAGCACTCATCGAGATGTAGCGTGGACACGAAATCGGGAATTTTAGGTCGAAGATTGACGGAGGAGGATTCAGGAAGGCGAGTGGAGTCTCGGGTCTTCGGGACTCAAAAGTTTCATCTTAACTCGAGAGGTGGGAACCTTCCTACTCAGGTTTATATTTCATCCCAAATCTTTGTTTTGGTGCTTGCGGTTGAAGTACTGAGACTATTTGGATTGTGTTCCCAGAACACAAAAATATCAGCCCTAATGATTTTTAGGTTGTTTTAAGTTGATTTTAAAGGCTGAGTTTGGAGACGGTTTTGTCATATATTTATAGCTGGTGGACTCAATTAAGGGATGGGTTTATTCTTGGGTGAAAGTTGTTTCGGGATAAGTTTGGGTAGGAAAAAATAGCATGTACGGGAGCTATAAAGAGCTCGATGCTTTTGTTCGTGGAGGTTTCCTCTGGCTTTGATCTTTGTTCCATACGGGGCCTCCAACTTGGGAAGGCCATATTAACTCATAATCCGAGCTCCATTTTGGGTGTTCTTGGGGCTCTATGGACATCCCTTTGAGTCCTAGATCCACATCCATATATATCTTGATAAAATTTGAACTTTTCATTTTAGGTCCAAATTTACGAAAAACAGTATACCCACTATTGGTGGCTAGCCTAGTTTGCGTTCTTAGCAGAGTATAACTACGGACACCATAACTTTCTATAGTCAGAGCTCAGTTTCAGAGTGTTTCTTAGGACTCTATGGAAAGATCAATGAGTCTAGATCGACCACATATGATTTCAATGACAATTGGTGCTCACATCTTGTTTAGAAAGGATCAGATGTTGCTGAATTGTTGCCTAATAGTTTGATTTGTGTGGATGTGACAGTTGTAATGTTGATGGCCATTATAGTGGGTTGGCAGGCTATCTTAGGTGCATTATATGCCATGAATTATCTTTGAAAATGAGGTGTGTCATTACTTGCCTAAGTAGTGACTTGATGAAGAGAAAATGTTAACATGTATTTGTGTGGTGATTGATTATAAATCATGATTTCTTGGTTAAGAGGTGTCATGCTTGGATGTCAATATGTGCTCTAACATATTGGGTTTGTGATGTTTTTCGTGTGGACATGGCTATTGTATAGCATGTTGTAGGCTAGTTTGTGGGCATTATGATCCATGATGTAGCCTAGGGATTTGAATATGACATTACTTGTCTAAGTAGTAGTCGGAATGATGTTGATGCATGCTTGTTGTTTGATGTGTTGACATGAATGTGATAAATGTTAGTATGATTGCATGTATACTAGCGTTCAGCGAATCATGGACTTTTGTGTGCGTGGAACGCGGTGTCCATGGTACGGTGGGTCATCCGATTATAGGGTGTCCTGTGAGAGGTCTTGCCATTGGACATGACTTAGAGTGCAATGGCTGAATTGCATTGCTTTGGTGCCCGCCGGGGACATCGCATGGTAGTGGCTGTGAGTTGCATAGTCGTTGTCAGGTACCATCTGTGGTGAGATGGGTTATCAGACTCGATACTTTGGGCCCGAAGTCAATAGAACCACAGTTTGTAATTATTTACCGCAGGTGAGAAGCCAAATGGCTCATTGTATTTCCACATGCGTGAGGCACCTGAAACGATAGGAGTGAGTGCATGAGTGGTTTCTTGAAGGTATTTCAAGGGTTGACCAGCAATATTATTGCTCGAAGTGGCATCGCCACCGTATCAGAGGGTTGTCCACACGTATGTCGTCGGGTAGCGGTGATGATATACATCGGAGGGTTGTCATTATAATGTCGATCGTGTCAGTATGCCCAAATTAATATACATCGAAGGGTTGTCCACGATCGATTATCGAGTGTGTCTACTATTAGTATTTATATTGGAGGGTTGTCCATGGGTAAACACAAATACCTTTGTTTGAAAATGGTTTTCATTCATGGAAAAATGCATGTTTGAGGGAGTCAGTGAGGACTTGATATATGGGGCATGATGAGTCACGTCTCATTCATGACAAGTAGGATTCTGTGCTAGGATTGCATGTCCTAGGTTGGTATGTGCTTGGTTGTTTGACCATTCATGTGCATTTAAGTGGGGAATAGCCCTTGTAGGACTTATGTCGCAGGAGTTAGCTCTGCCACATTAGGCCAGGACCCCCTTTCGAGTCACGGGACATGCCGGCGGAGCGGTGCTCATAGAGGCCCGACATTATGTTGCGGGCGGATTGTGGCCTTGATCCATGTTTTGTATATTATATTAGAACATGTTAGTTTTAATATAATGTTTTGTATTAAGTGAGATGTAATAACTCTTGGTGGCTTCAGTGATATAGATTGTATTTATATGGATAAATGGGCCCTACGTGGCCAATTTTACTTGTATGTGGACCCGGTGTGGTCGTTGTATAATATTGGGACAAGTTGCTATAAAAATGCATAGGTTGTATTTTGGGTAGAGCTCCCCATACAAAGGAGACTCTGCCCGATTTTCATTAAATCTTGAGTCTTGGGAAAATGGGACTAAATGGTGTGGTGTCGAGGTTACCCGACATCCACGAATCTTCCGCCGGTTGACGGGTTGTCAATGGACCCTCGGAATTTGGGGTTCACACGTTTCAATGACACAATTTATTTGTTGTATGGTTTGTTGTAACAGGTCATTGATGATGGATGCATTTACAATGAACTTCCACCATGGTGGGATGTTTGTTATAAATGGGGGTTCTTGGTCATATGTTGGTGGCCAACTAGGATACATAGACATAATTGATTTGGACCAGTGGTCTTATTTTGAGCTGGAGAAAGAGGTTAAGAAGTTATATCTTAATTTGAAGACCATTGCATACTTAAATGACTTTTAGTGAAGGCTTAACTTTTTTAACAAATGATCGTGATTGTTCGATCATGTTAACTTAGGTGAGGGATGGAGTATTGAAGTATATTGTGAATGCATTATAGAGGATGCAGTTGACAATATGAATCATGTGGAAAATATGGATGATGCAGTTGATAATATGACTAATATGACTATTAGGTATGTTCTTTGGAAATTTGATCAAGTAACTCCTTTGAAATTTAATAAAGATGGCTAACATTTGCATGTAGCTGAATGTTTCTATCATAGCAGTGACTATGATATATCAATATAAGTAGTGAGGAAGATGAGTATGAACAAGAACAAGAAGTTAAGAGCAAGAGAAGAAGGAGAACAAAGGTGGAAAGAGAAGTATGTCATTTGAGGGAGGATAATGAGAGGGGGATAATGAGAGAGAGGATAATGAGAGTGTAACATCCAAAAAAAATAACCTTCTTGTCTTATTATTTTACCTTATAGTATTATATGCTATTATAAATTTTTATTTTATTTATTTGTTATTTTATTGGTTTTAAGTGAAAAATAAAAAAAACCGAAATTAATACAAAAGTCAAGGTTAAATTGGTAAAATGTCAAAATGAAGACCCAAAGGTCATAAATGAAGAAGAGTATATTCCAAAGTAGAAATGTGATAAGTTGTTATGCAAATGAAATAGAAATGAAGGGCTTTAATGCAAAAATGAAAAAAAAAAAAAAATAAGGCCAAAAATGGGAAGGCCAAACAAGGCCTTATACAAGATGAAAATAAGACCAAATTTGGTCTAGTGAAATGAGATCATTTCTCATTTGGGCAAAAGGGGAGTTAGGGCTACGGTTGAGAGAGAGAGAGAAGCCATCTTTGAGATTTCACTTGTTCTTAGAAGAGGGAAAGGAAGAAGGAAAGTTACAAGAGTGTTCAAAAAGATTAAGGTATTGATACTTGTCTAAGTTTGGGTATGGATTCACCCATTTGCTTGTTGGGAAGCCTCCTAACTCCCTCTTTGATTGTGTTTTGATTGGTAAAACGATAATTTAGTATATATATGTTTGAGTTAGAGTTTAAGCAGCCTTTTTGCTTTGATTAGGATTGGTTTTGAGGAATTTTTGTATAAAGGAAATGTTGGGGTTTTAGGGGAGATGTTGTCAAAAATTTTCCCGAACCCGTATTTTTGTTTTAGCCTGGCATGACTGGCTAACAAACCAATTGGTGTTGAATTTTTGGGTAACTAGACTAGAGAACAAATTTCATTGAAATAAGTGTATTCAAATTTGAACCCCATTGGACCTAGAAGTCGTCAAAGTGAAGCTGTTTCGAGAACCAAGAATTTTGGTTATGTTTTAGTACAGTTTGGTGTTTAATTTTATTTTGGTATTTAGGCCATAAGTTAAGTTTCGCTCATCCAAATTGAGTGATTCAAATTTCTATGTAAACTAAACTTCTAGGAGAACAAATTTCCTTGATATAAGTGTATTCAAATTTGGACACCATTGGACCTAGAAATTCGTCCAAGTGAAGCGTTGTTTTTGGGCAAATTTTGGTTTTGTTTTGAAAATAGAGTAGTCCCGGGTTTTTATGACATATATTGAGTTTTGGTTCTACTGAAAATAGACTCATAGAACTATCATTTTCTTGAAGGAATTTTGGGAAAAATATGGCTCATTTGTTCCTAGAGAATTTTACAAGTGAAGGTGTATTTGGTAGAAATCAACCCTAACCAGAAACACTTGCATGCATGACCGATTTTTCTTTGTTTGTTCTCTGATTATGACGTCTTTGTAATGGATTAGGGGTTGGTGATGATAAAACCTGAGCTAAGATTGGGATACAAGGAATATGAGTAAAAAATCGACAATCTTTTTGGTTTGTTCTTCATACTTATCTTCTTGTTTCATGTTTTGTGTTTGTTTGTCAAATAAATATGGAATGTTTGTTATGAAATGTGTTTTTGGGATTGAACCAGTTAAATCTGAAATGTTTGACAAACTTCTGCATACGTGCTTCTATTTGAACCATAAATGAATTTGTTTGAGTGTTGATTAATTGATTTATAAATGAACTATGTAGTGGCAAACATGACGGGATTCACGTATGTACATGATTCGTCGCCCGTAGGGTGTTAATCAATAAAATTTATAACCTAACACCTCATACTAGCGTAGCATAACTACTATAGTATAGTGGTTCTAGGATCGTCCATAGAGATGAATTTTCTTCATGGAAATGACTGACAGTGAGGCTTAAACTGGTGATTTCATTTTGGATATTTGGGTTGTGATAAAAATAGTGGATTTTAGAGAGAAAATAAAAATAAAGTAGAAAGTAAAATCAGGATAAAATGTAAAAAGAATAAATTCCTCGAGACTCCAGGTCACTAAGTTTCGTGTGTTCCTAGGCAGCTGAGGGGTTTTCTCGGGTCTTTTCTCACATTGGGAGGATAACATATAGTTATCTCTTGAATCGGTTCTCGGGTTTAGCTATACCAACTCGACTCCCAAATAAATATCCTTGAAAAATTCCAGATTTGCTTCCACACCCGCCCTTTACGCTGAAGAACATCTCCTTGACTCACCTTCTTATGGTCCATAAATGATAACTGACAAACATAACTGGATCTAGCAATAAGTATCCAACGAGCCCTGAGAGCTTACCAACTATTAACCATTCAAGGTGACTCGGGCGGATCGAGCCTGGGGGTTTGAAGGAAATAAAAACACTAATCGCTTTCCAATAACCCATAAATGATAACTAACTAATGTCAATGGATCTAGCAATGCTAATCCATTGAACCCTAAAAAGCTTATCAAGTATGATTATCTGCTGTAACCCGAAGGATTAAAACAAATATTTGAAAAGAAACCATTAATGGTGGAAAATACTCCGTTAAAAACATGGAAACCCCCTTACCTTTCATCCGATACCTTCACCTAGTTTTACTCCAAGGAAACGAAGGGTTTAGCTGCTCCTCCTTTTCTCAAAGGTTGTTTGGCTGTCGAGAAAAAGAATGAGAAAATGAGAGAAAATGGAAGCTTCCTCAGCAAGCTTTCCAAAAATCTATTTTTTACTGAATGTGGAACCGAATGTCAAAAAATCTTCTCTGGGGTGTTTCATACCACCAAACCCATTACAAATTACCAAAAGATACAACTCATAAAACTATTACACGAGGATTAACTGTAGGATAAAAAGTACAAAAAGTCAAAGTTTGCAGGAGTTTTCACAGGGGCTGCGAAATTTCGCAAGGCTGCTACTGCATCTTTGCTGCATCACTACTTATGCTTTCTTTTGGCTTGGGTGCTCTAAACTGCAACTGGATTCTTCATGCCTTGACTTGAATCTCTGTCCTCAAGATATAAAGTCCCTAAAAATAACCAAAATTGCCACAATATTTGATTAGTAGCCTTGCTAGGTCCTTAACATGCCAACTGGGTTAATTAGGCTGATTACTACATAAAAAATGCTTAAAATTTAGAGTGTTAAAGGGTATGAAACATCACTATTTGGGTAGTAATTAGTACATGTGAATCCGTTGAGAATGTTAATTGTATCGTGGAAATGTGAAAATGGTATTGTAAATGACTAATTATTAATGCCCTTAAGAGAATGTTAACCGTCATTTTCAAGTTAGGGATAGATTGGTGTACCTGTAAGGGTTAATGTAGAAGTACCGCGAACGAAATGATTTATAGTGGCATATCGATCCGTAACCCAGCAAGACAGTATCGGTAGCGTACACAAAATGCAAATGTAAAATAACCAGTCTAGTACCGAGTTATTAAATGTTTTATACCGGCCTGCAGCCTAGTGGAACCGTGCCGATGATTCCGTTATCCTACGCACCAAAAGTTTCAGTTAGTTTCGTTTAAGGGAAAAATGATTAATAATTGTGTGGATTGTATGAATTGAGTTGTGACAACAATAATAAAACATAGGAGCATGAAAGATGAGAATTATTGTATTTCTATATTTGAGACAAAATGAAATTATGTTAAACTACTATAAAATGGTATATTTATAAATATTGCATGGATCAGATGAGTAGTATGTTGAAAGGTTATTTGGAAAATATGTTGAATGTTTTTTAGATGATTAAGTGATGCATATAGAAAAAGCTAATTATTATGCATTTAGATGTGGTATAATTGTTTGAAATGAGAATAGAAATGCAAAGAACCACTAAGCATGAAAATGCTTAGCGCGTTGGCTTTCCACGCAAGTAAGTATCGAGTGATAAGTGGGCAGACCGAAGACCGTAGAGCCCAGAGTCATTGTCAAATCATGCGGAGTATAAGTAAATGCTCGGTCTCATGCATACACTTCATTCCATGATATCATGTGACTACTTTGTATTGAAATCAAAAGATGTAAAGATCTTCATAAGAAGATTATATTTTTAAATTTTTTTATCATGGAATGTACTTTACATTGTGGATTTTCAAAGATAAGAGGTGAACTTTGACAAATATTTTGTAAATGATTTGGAAAGGGCATGGAAATGCGGTTTTGTATAAATATTGTACTAAAGTATAGTTATGGGCCCTCTAGAAAGATATACGATACTTCTTATTTTAATGAATGTGAATAAGAGTGTATATCATATTCACATATAAATATGATTAAATGGATATTAAATTTCCTATAAAAAATTAGTATATGAAATGTGTTTTACAAATAAATGGATTTAGTGGTCCGCATCATCGGGTCGGGTCCAGCCGTAGGGTCGAGTCGAGGTCAGGGGACGCGATAGAGAGGGAAGATAATATGATGGAGGGTAATGATTGAGGTAAAAATGAAATGGAGGGTAATGAGTGGGAGGATGAGAGGGAGGCTTATTATGCAGATAAAGGGCAAGGATAAGACTAAGAAGGTATATATTTCTAATGATTGTGTTTTTTAATTTCATTATGCTTGTAATTTATTGAATATTGTTATTAATCTATTATTTTTGATGTAGTCGGTTGAGAGGAATATGAATGAAGATTGTAATGTTGATGTTGATCAGGCAAAGGATCGACATAAATGACATTGATGAAGCTGGTTGTTTGACACCCTCAAGCACCAATGAAGAAGATTTGTTTCATGAAGGGAGAAATAAGAAAAGAGATGTCTATAACCCAAGAACTAATCATGTCATACTAAAGTTTAAGGTTGGACAGAGATTTTAGGATGTTGTAGAAAGTGTTGGTTGTTAGAAGTGCTATATTCATAATAGATACAACATTTGGCTTAAAAAGTGCAATAGAAGACAATTAGATGGTCGTTGTTTAAAGGGATGTGAGTGGAGATTGTATGGTAGTATGTTGCCACATGAGCATACGTTTGTCATTACAAATTTGACTGATAAACACACTTATTACAAGGTCCAACATAATTGTTTGGTATATGATGATTGTTTATCGGTTGCAAGTTTAATGGTTGTTTATTGGTAGCATAACTGGTAAAACTCATGTAATGTCTTTTCATTTTACTATTTGGATAAGTTACAATTGAGTTCATTGCAAATGAGTTGATGCCCAAATTCAAGAGAAATCCACTCTAACCAGTTAAAGACATGGAAGCAGAGATACTTGAGAAATATGGAGCATTAGTGACTGTTGATAAGTGTTATAGAGCTAGAATATTAGCTCATAACATGCTAAAAGGCACACTAGAGCAACATTATGGCAAGGTTATGACTTAATTGCTAGAGCAAAAGATGAATGATCCAAGTGGATGTTTCATACTCCAAACTTGATTTGGATGAAGCTATAGATAAGTGTACATTTAAGAGAATGTACATTAGTTATAGCATGCTCAAGAAACGTTCAAGCAAGGTCAAGAAAATATAATCGCTTATATGGGACATTTTGGAAAAATCTGTGGTGCTCTTACTTGTTGTTGGTATGACTATAACAACATGATGTTTCCTATTGCTTAGGCTATGGGGCGGAGTGTATGAGAACCAACACCAAGTGGACATGGTTTTTGGAGATATCAGGTGAGATTTGAACATTTCCTGTAAAATCGGGCTGGGTTGGTCTTTCGTTTTAAACCAACATATGGAATGAATTTTATGCTAAATCATTTGTAATTTTTCTTGTAATTACAATTATTTACAAGTAACACTAGTATTAAACTATTTTACAACGTAGGGACTAATTAATGCAATTATGAATCAATTCCTAATGTCGAGGATATAAATCATGTTTAACACATATGGGCAAAATGAAAAATAAAGGATTTAGGGGGTAAAGGTTTAAGGCATTGCTTTGGGATGTTGTAAAGTGTCCTAATACGACTTAATTGAAAGGCAAAATGGAATTAATCAAGAAGGAGTTGATTGAAGCATATGAAGACTTGTTGAGTAGAGGGCCTAAGACATTATGTAGAGCATATATACAGACTTGATGCAAGTCTGACATGATTGACAATAACATTTGTGAGACTTTTAATGGTTATATTAGGAAAGGAAAGGAGAAGTTATTGCTTGAAATGTTAGATTACTGATGAGTCCTAAACTCATCTATTTTTAATCCATTTTTCTGGCATATTTTTAGCAGTTTCAAATATATTTTAATGCCAAATTATGGAATATTCACCAACTTCTCAGGTTTTGGGTGTGTTTTAATTGAAAAAGAAGATAATTCGCTGCAAAAGAAAAAAAAATGGCAATTGGGTAAAGATTCTGTCGCGACAAAATTTTGTTTGTCACATAGAATTTCAAGTGCACTGTATAATTATGTCAGTGAACAAGAATGTATGTCGCAACAAAGTCCAGTCGAACTCAAGGCGTAAATAGGAATCTTGTTTCACAAAGAGTTTTTTGTCATGACATTGCTGAAGAAGAATGTAAAGAAGATTGCCGTGACACTCTTAACTCTATTGCGACAATGATCAAGGCAAATGGCAAAGGAACTTTGTCATGACAATGCTTCCTATGTCGCAACATAAAAGGCTGAAGATTAGCAGATGAACTCTGTCATGACAAAAGCGAGCTCTATCACTATAGAAAATGGCAAGGATATAACACAAGTTAGTTGAGAAAAGTGTTTTTATGTTGCAACAAAGTTTTCAGCATGGAACCAACTCAAGGAAAAATTTATGTCGCGAGAAAGAAAATCATGTCGCGACATAACATTCAGAGTTCACAACAAAGAGTAACAGGACTTTGTCGCGACAAAGATTATTTCTGTCGCGACAAACAAAACATGAGAGAGGTGAATTCTCTGTCACGACAAGAAGTTGAAGAGTAATACAAGAGGAATGGCGACAAAGAAATTCATGTTACGACATAGTAAAGAATTGAAGGCAGAATCTTTGTCGCGACAAAGAATTTTTCTGTTGCGACAATAAAAGCTCAAGAATGATAGAATTCTGTCGCGACAGAAGAAAATTGGGTCGCGATAGAAATTGAATGAGAATTGAGATTATCCAAGTCAAGTTTGTCGTAACAAATAACTCAGCCAGCGATAAGAACCAGAGAAGAAAAGTCTGTCGCGACAAAAGAAAATTCTATCACGATAGAAATTGTAAAGGAATCAAAGAAATCATGTCACGACATAGAAAACTCTGTCGCGACATAGAAACTCTATCGCGACAGAGTAGAAAAGCTGAAGAGAAAAATGCTTGTCGTGACAAAGAAAATTATGTTGTGACAGTTTCCAGAGGCAAAAGTGTATAAAGAGCTGCAAGCAACAAATTTTGTGTCCCGACACAAGACATTCCTATCGCGACAAGAACAAGACTGCTGGATCAAAACTCTGTCATGACGCGACAGAATCCAAGAAAAAGCTTAGAGAACAGGTCGCGGCAAAAAACTACAGGCTGCGACAAAAGCCAGCGACAAACACTGAAGACTCTGTCGCGACATAACTTTCTATGTCGCGACAGAGCGACCAATTTAAGGTAAATTAGATCGGAAGCAATTACGCTCTTTAAAGTGTGGCTCAACATTGGAAAAGTCTATAAATAGACGTGATCTAGGCATCGTGCGCAAATTCTTCCGCAATTCCAGGACTTCTAAGTAGTTGAAGACTCTTTGTATATTAATTTTCTTTTTATTTTTCTTTTATTTCCTTTTAGTAGATTTAGTTTGAGCGTAGTTTTTAGTTGCTTTTGCTTCTGAGTTGAGTAATGAATCAAGTGTAGCTTCGAAATGAATTTATTAAATTTTTTCTTTCATTACTGTTTTGAATAAAATGGAGTTTGGAAAAATTCTGGATTTCGTTTATTTCAATTCGTTTACACTTTCAGTGAATTTTCCTGATCAGTTATTCACTGATATGAGTGAACCAGTTTTGAAAGGTTGAGCTCCCTTTGGGAATGAGTTGATAATGATAGTCATTTTTTTGCACAAAGTGGAAGAACACCTTAGTTAGAATTCTTAAATTTATTTGATTGGTATTATTTTTGAACTTAATTGTTCCCATTAGTACTGCTTAACCGTAGTACCCAAGCAAAGTATCAGATCTTGCTCGATTTAGGAGGCCCTCTCGAGCGCATACGTAGATGGAGAATCTTGAGGGTATAGAGCAATTCTTTGTGGGTATGATAGACTAATACTTCGGAACTAATGAACTCTGAAAGATTACTTAGATAAATCACTAACTTACTCATGGTTTGAGGATAGTTTGATCAAGTATCAGTTTAATCACTCAGAGGTTTCTCCTCTCTTTGATGAAAGGATTTTGATCCCGTGTTAGCAAAGATCTAATCAAGGAGATGGAGAATTTCATCAGTATTGAAGGATGAGGTGCCATCTAAATTGGAGAAGGCTTGCAATATCCTATCTATGGGGGCAAGAATTCTTCAGTCTTAAGATCTATGTGTGAAGTACTGTAAAGGAAAAATACTCAAATCTTAGAAAGAGGATTATATCTATAAGTAGCTACCAGATTCATGAGTCGAAATGAACGTGGAATCTCACTAGTGAAAGGTATGCCGGCGAGAAATCCAAACTATACACAATGCATCTTTGACAAATTCATCTTTCCAACTTACGGCTTAGCTTAAGATTCAAAATGTTGGTTGACAATTATTCATTAGTCTATGTCCTAGTGTCTATTACGAGTGAACTCTCAACTCATTCTTAGTAATGTTTTGCTCTTTTAAATGCATTACTTTATTATTTTAACTGTTTCCAATCATCTGTCTTTGAGTTCAATAACAATAAGATCTTATTGGTTTTAGTTCATATATATTAAGTAATTCTCATTGAAGGAACAAATCTGTTTAATGTAATCCACTTTTGAGCTTGCTTGTACAAATCTATGCACTTGCAGTGATTAGACGATCAAAATTTTTAATAGTCCCGGTTCTGAGACAAACACATATTTTCATCCAAAAATAGTGACTTAATAAGTTTTACTTTCATTAACTGGGGATTAAGATAATAACAGTCCTTTGTCGAGATATAGTCATAACTGTTTGCATAGTTTGGTCGACAAGTTTTATTTGCACAACTTTTAGGAATTAGATAATATTCCTTTGGTGGCGGTGTCATATATTTATATCTCTCTTATGTCAGTCGATTATTATCAACAAGGATTTTGGTGGCAATGGGGATAGATTGATGAATTTTAGGGATCAATATTCTAACCAAAGAAAATTGCTAACATTTAGACATTTTCTTTATTTATCATGATAAATTGAAAAAATAAAGAAAAAATAGTTTTATATAGTAGCAACAAACTCTTGAAAAATATTTATGAGCAAAAGCTGTCATAAACGTTTTCCTTGAATTTCATTTCATCACAGTGTGTTTTCTATTTAGGGAAGAGAGTAAATGCATAAAAAACCAAGCAGAATGCTGCCCATGTTAGTCTGAAATAGAAAGAATTTCTTGAAAATCTAAGGAAGAGCACAAGTCTAATATAGAAAATATGTGGCAAATATAAGAGAAAGACTACGAAACACATTGAAAAGCGAAAGCGAAGAAAAATACAGAAGCAAAAGCTGATATTCATGAAGGCGATACCACGACTCAAATGAAATACTACTCCTGCCGAATACTTCTACACTTAATAAGGCCCCCATTGGCAAGCTGTCTTATGATATAACGACACTAGTTTGCATGGTCATCGCCACGAGACCCCGATGAGCATATAGGAAGATTCATGAGAGGATGGTAAATACGAATCAAGTTAAATGGGGTGAAACCGAGGAAGTGATAAAATTTGCAGCTCGATACGGTGAGGAGATATTGGCGTGACTTGGTTTGGCGACCCTTTACTTTGTGAATCGATGGCGAGTGGGAAGGCGGGTGGAGAAACATGTGGAAGCGAGATTTTCCTCCCAGCCACCCAACCGAGAAAGAAGATGAGAGATTATAGTCTTGAATGGGGGAGGATGATCTCTACAGTAAACAGGAGAGATACAAGAGACAAAGATAACATGCGGCATGGAATATATCGACCCACTGGATGGATGATATATTCTACCATTCCATGTGTGCCTCGAGGTATGTAGATGCGACCTGCGTGGGGCTTTCAAAGAGAAAGAAGAGCCAGAAGCGGTTAGAGACGCGCGATTACGGCTACTAAGCTCATTTGAAGCTTTGGGGCTTGTGATGAGGCCCAGAAGAGTGATTGTAATAAAAGCCCAATCGAATGGCTTCCATTGAAGACCAGTTGGATGCATTAATGCGACGAATGCCGAAGCAATGAGGAGAAAGATACATGCTACCCGCGCCAGAAGTGGGGGCAGTAGATGAAGAAAGAGAAGAAGAGTGTTGAAGAGGGATCGAGCCATGAGGGTCCTACCAGGGTGAGAGCACAATACCTGTGTCAATGGAGCCTTCACTTCAAGCCCGACCTCGGCATGCCCTCATTGCACATGACCTCGAGAACCATGAGAACTTCTCATATGGGGGAGAGCATAACAGGAGTTAAAGACACAGACCAGTATGTAATGTGCATCAGAAAGCCTCCCTCGGGGTTCCAACACGGCAACAGCAAGCGACTAGCGAATGAAGAGCAAGAAATCGAGCTGGGAGAAAGAATTATTCCTTTGAGGACGAATCTTGCTTTCATGAGAAAAATCAGGGTTCTTGAACATGAAAGTTTAATTGTTGTGGCGTAGCGACATTCGAGCAACACAATTGTGTTTGAGGCCCGATACCAACGCCTCTTTTGAAGAGATACGGGACTCGGAGTAGGAATGGTATTTTTAGCCATGAGGAGCTCGACTAAGGATGCATTCCCAGTGACACTAGGAAGAATCAGGAAGGATTCATCATTAGTGATTCAAGAGTAGAAGGTAAAGTGGAGGAAATTTAAATGAAGTTAAGATCTAGATTTTGAAAAGGAAAAGAGTTTTGTGAAATGAAGACATTGTGTCTAACTAAAGGTGATAAATTGGCTTGACTTCTTGGGAAGCGTCCAAAAGCGAAAAATTTTAATTTTAAGTAGTTAATTTAGTTTATTTAAATTGGTGTGTTTGAAGTTTTTAGTTTACCCAATTTTGTTAGAAATTTTATTTTGTAAATTTTGCTGATTTTTAGCAGGGATAAAGAAAGGCCGGAATTAAAGATGGATGTTATTAGCAAGTACCCCACTTTCTCCATGAAAGCAATGCACAAGAATTCTTCTGAAAGAATGTTTCCATTCCCTCACTTTGTCCTTAATAATAATGCCTAGTTAAGTTTGGGGGAGAGTAATGAAAAAATTTTGAAGCGAAGAATATTTGACAACTTATTGTACTTATTGCTTAGATACATTGGCGAATATCGCCCGATAATGATAATGAGTGAATAAAGAGATTTGTTGTTCATGCGAATTGCTGAGATTGTTTCTTTGTAATATGTTTTCACCGTATAATTAAGTGGAAGAAGAATTTATTGCATAATGTCATTTGGGTTAGATGAATGGTTGAAAGAATGCGAAAATGTGCGAAAATTTTGAGGCTAGGGCTAACTCTCGTGTGAACAAGTTATGTCGTGACCTTTGTTTACTTTGTTGTATGTGGTTACCGAGCCCCAGCCAGCCACGGTTTAAATCGAACCTACGATCATCTCGTTAGTATGTTGGTTTTTCATGACTGTTTATGTGTTATGACGAGAGAGTTGTAAATGACATGTTTTGGAAGAAAACTTATTTATTAGGTGACAATGTTTAATAATACTTAACATAGGTTTTTGCCAGAGCATAAATGTTTTTTGCGGTGACATGCTTTCTATACGTATTACATGACGAAGTAACTGAACTCAAATTGAAAGGAAAGTTTTTGTCGCGACAAATTTTCAGCTAATGGTGACCTGAAATTTCAAAAGAACGCTCCCGGAAAAGAATGTCATGGCATTTATCCACAAATGTTGCGACATAGGTGGCTGCTTTGAGGTGATTGCAAACTCACATTACCCAGTGATTATTTCTATGTGTTGCGACATAGTATTAAAATGGTGAATAAACCTTTAGGTCGAGTTGTTATGCGTAGGCAGCATAGTGAGAAAACCTGAAACCATGGTATAAATAGAAAATTTTTGAAAACTAAAGCCTTGCCTCGTAAACCTTGACCACTGCACCACACAATCTCTCACTCACGAGAAACCCACTAAGATCTCACAATCTGCCTGTATCACGATATACGGGCAGACATAGTTCCCAGGCCTGAAATCTGTGAAGGGTATCTGGGGGGGAGGAAGAAGCAGTTCAAGCCTGACGAAACGGGAAGGTGAGCAAGGCTGAATGCTGCTTGAAGAACACCAGGCAGCAGTGGAAAAATCTAGAAGAGGAAGAGAGGAGATGGAAAGAACAAAGTAGAAGAAGTAGTGAAAGAAAAAAGCTAAATGATTGGGTCTTTGATATGGCTTATGTTGCTTGGAAGGATAAACTGCAGTACAGGGACTTCATTGGGGAGAGAGGCTTCAACAAATGGATCTCTCCATTCTATAGGGTAATAGAGAGCAAAAATGGCACCTCTTCTACCTTTAAGACTCTTGGAAGTTGCGTGATGTAGTGAGAAAGAGTTTTATCTTAACATGGTGAGGATGAAGGATACGAAACGGTTATGTTATGGATATCGCCCGGTAGAAGCAGGCAATTTGAACACTACAGTCTTCGGAGAGGAAGAATGGGTCAAAATTCAAGAAATTAGTGGAAGCACCTGATTTCTAGAAGATTGTAAACTATTGACTAATGAGGGGAAAGTGGAATATATCACGAGAAAAACCCACATGAAATCTATACCTTTGAGCCTTGAGCAATGAGGTGTGGTTTTATTTCTTATAATTTAGGTTATCCTACCTTCAAAGCACTATGTACTCGTCGGGGGGAGAAGAAGCGGTTTGTTATCTACCTGTCTAAAGGCTATAACATTCGGTGTTGGTAAAATTGTTGAGAACTTCGATTAGAGTTTGTGGAGGAGGAGGCTGCGGAATTCCATACCCGACAGCTAATCCTCGAGAGCTCTGGCTTGGTCTTGGAGTGTGTACAGGAGGAAGCGTGAGAAGAAAGAACCGTCTACAGGCATCTGCCCCATACACTTACGGGAACAAAGGGCTTGGAATAGGGCCGGGAAAGAGAGCGGAAGGCGTGAGAGAAGAAAGAAGGAAGGGTGGGGGATCTGACAGCCATATCTGAGGTGGCGGCTCACGGGGAGGCTCGACGGAGGCGGATAGTGTGTGAGCCCAATGGCAGCTACTCCTGGGGTGGCCCGAGTCACGAGCATCTTTGGCTCGAGTCTCTGGGTAATAATGTTGCATTGCTAGAGAAATGCTACGCCATGAGGCCCGAAATAGAAAGGAACTGACGGTGAAAGTCCCGGCTTGCAACTCATAGATGAGTATATGGAAGAAGGAAATAAGAACTCTAATAGAAAAATGGGATAAGGAAATAGAGGACACCCTAAACTATAAGGAAAAGTGTTGGACTAAAAGCTTGGACATGATCGGCAACTGACGATTCCCAAGAATATGTATACGCCACGAGGGGGTAGAGACACGAGATTCTATTGGCGGGGAGACAAATAATTGATCAAGCAGTGGCCATATCCATGGAGTGGTCGTACTCAATGTAAGAGAATTGAAGAGCGGTCGAGGCGACCGTAAAGTCCCGAGATCACGAGTTCTTACCTTCTCGATGATTTACAAGTTGGATCCGGTGAATCTGCACTCCCTCCGTAAGCATGTGAAGGAAGAGGAATAAAATAGCTCTGTTTTTGCATCTCATTTTTCCATATTTTTAATATCACATCCTTGAAAAATTCAACAAAATAGAAAATTCTTTGCAAAGCAGTGTTCCTGTTCATTTGTTGTTTGTTTATTTAAATTTTCTTTGCGGGTTTATGATTAGATTGTTGCAGATAAATAACTAGTTGAATAAGCTAGACTGGGATGAGATCAAGAGTGATGATGAATTGGTTGTTGATATGTTGTTTCTGGCGCGATTGACGACCATAGGTAGGCGATTAACTTTGATGCTGTAACATAATCTGAAAACCGACAGCTGTTAATGGAATGTTGGGTTCCGGTCGGACGATGAGAGATTCGTAGGCGTGTGTCGATGATTGACTAAAGATAGATTTGTGAGTGATAAGAACAAATCGACCTGTAAATTCTGTTTTGTGCGATCGGTTCTATCGTGGCGCGCCAGTGTTCGAACAATGCAGATGGGACATCTTCAGGATCATCTTGTGTTTCTCGTGTCGACTGTTGATCGAGAATCCTGATAATACCACTAACGAGATCTGATTCAATGTCCTTGGAAGTTTGAGCCTTTCAGTACTTTACCCTTCCCCTTGATAGTCATAAACACACACTAGTTCCTGGCCCGAGCCTATATTGTCTCATCATCAACCAGCAAATGAAAGCCATTCATTCTATGCCTTACAATCTCTACAGTAAGAACCATATTGCTTAGATTACAAGACAAAATACATCAATGACAGAAAAGAAGATAGATTTAGGGAATATTGTCACAAGTTGTGAGAAGGATAAAGGGTTGAAAGAAAAATTCATTGAGATAAGAGATGAAGAAATTAAGAAAGAAGATGTGAAAGAAAACATCAAGGAAAAATGAGTTTTGGTCTTGCAACCTTCCTCCCTTGAGCAGATTAAGTTCTGAGGTGTTCGACACTATGCCCAATGTCGGTGTTGCTGATTACCCAACGAGAAATTGATTGAAGGGTGGTAGAAAGCTTAAAAAGACAAAACATTGCACAATTCCATAAAACCTTGGTGAGGAATGAAAAAAAAAAAAAAAAAACTTATAAAATAAGGAAGAGAAGTTATATTTTGTATTCTTGGTTCGTAGAAAGAGAAAAAAGATACAATGAAGAATATCTTGAAAGATGCAAAACGTTGAAGGTTAGAAACTTGAAATCAAGAGAAATCAATGATGCATAATAAAGGCAAGTGTGTTAAGTTGTCAGTAAAGTCTGGGTAAATTGAACTAAATTGTCCAGTATCTACCTGCAGCCACATTCTGGCTTCAAAGACCTATTTGATCCTGAAGGTGATGATATACCTATATTAGTGGAGATTAATATGACAAACATGCATATGAGACTTTAAGAATGAAAGAGAAGCATGTGATTTTTGCCCAAAAAGTGCTATTTTGAGCCCTATTTATTGTAGGTTTTGAGCACTTTTTGTCTACTAATCAGCAGATAACAGATTTGTACATTAGGTCTGAAACTATTCTCGATGCTTTGTGGCTAATTTATAAGTTTTTTTATAAACTATGAATGCCAAATTTGTTGAATCGATCCAAGCATAGAAGAATTAAGGTGAACTCAGCGTGCATATCAGAATTTAAAGGAAAGAAGAGAAGAAAAGATGGAAAAATCGGCTGGCAGAAGAGATGCGAATTTTCGCACCCGATCTGTGCTTTGTAATTTCTCTTTGCCCTTTGACCCAGTTAGACTTCTTTGCTGATTTTCCAATTTTTCCCTTTATGTAATGTCATGAATTTGTTAGAGTGTATTGTCTTTTGCTACTTACTTGAGCAATATATAACTCAAAACAAATCTTGTAGAACTATCTTAACTTTTGATTTTAAGTTTGGAGATACTGAAACTTTGGAAGGAGACTCCCAGCACCACTCTTCTCATTTCCTTTCCTTCATTTTCTCTCACTTTTCTTTTTCACTTTCTCGGCGCTGACACGCCAGGATGTGCTTTCAAGGATGGTTGGCTAAGCCCTCAAATCCTTGAAGAAGGAGGCTATTGGAGCAGCGGTTTTGAGTGCATCTTTGGTTCTCTTGTTTTTAATGGCAGTTGATGACATTTATGTTCTATCTCTCATTCTAAGTTTAATCTCTTAAATGTACCTTGATTAACATGTTGGCTTGCAGGTTACATTGGATGCTTGTGCTAGATCCATTGAAGATTCATTAGTTGCCTTCTAACAGTTGCATGGGTAGAATTTAGGCGAGATGAAAATATCGGGTTTTGACGGATATATCAGTGCATAGTTTTGCGGATATATCGGATATCGGGAGAATATATCGATGGATATTTTACATAAATATCGATAATTAAATTCTTTAAATTAAGAGCATATATTTAAGTTACTTATTAAAATTAACCTTTTAAAAGCATAGAATATTAATATCAATTAGATTTGATTTTTTTACATTCTTTTCTATATTTATATTTGTTTATAAAATTTAAATAGTTTTTATTAAAATATATTTAATTAAAAATAAATTATTTTATATAATTTATACAAAATATTTATTCAATAGTTTTTTAATTTAAATTATAATAACAACATAGAATACAATATTTTTATATATTTATATTTACTCTTTAGCTATTACTTTCAATGATTAAAATATTCATAAACATTAAAAAAATATATTCATAAATTAGAAAAGACAATATATTAAAAAAATTTTGTAATATATATATTACAAGGACATCCTTAGCTTTAGTGGATAGGAAGTTTGAAACACACACTTTTGCAGGCGAGTTGAACCCCTCAACAACAACAAATTCTCATTTTATAATGCGATGTGAACGTGGGCGATTTGACAGGCAGTGAGTGAGCAGTGCCCGGTCGTGGTGGCCGATGTTAGGTATCGGAAAAATCGATAGCCCGATATGTCCTTAGAAATTTAATGAAAAGCGGGTAAAAGCGAAATTTTCCTATGACAGGCAATGGGAAGGAAATATCGTGTCGGCATTAGATACAGCCTCTGACGAAATATCGGTAGATGTTCCAGATTCCCCTGGAAAAAACCTTGGTTAAGGGGATGTGCTTTTGCTAGAACATTTATGCTCAATAAATATTATATTTGAAGGAAAAATTATTAGGGTTCAATTTTCTAGCCACACTGAAGATCCGATTCGGAAATGACTATGGTCATCCTCCCAGCGAGAAGACTGTAAACTCGTTTACCTTAGAACCTCAACCACGATAGCCTTCGAATTCTTTTTTATATTTTATTTAGTTTATTTTTAGGTTTGCACATTTACCTCCTTTATTTTTTATCAAAACCTAAATCAGCGGGTACCATTGACATAGCGCAAATCATTACATGAAACCACATCCTGTGACTGACCCCCAGAGCCACTATCTTGTAGTAGCTATGCTATAATGGTCGGAAGGAATTTAGGCTATAAATTTTGTTGATTTGACTGCGTCTTGTTTGAATCAAATGGCGGGTTGCGAGGATGTGGTGCTAAGTACAAGCGATGAATTGGAGCGAACTTTATTTGATCACATCTACAAGTGTTGGTGAATTTTCATCCCCTTTTGTCTTCTTATTATTTCCCTTAATGGATTCTATTACAACCCAGGTTGATTGATTTTTATCTTGACAATACAATTTCTATTTTTATTTCTAGCTAACATTGGCCTTGTGCTTTGTTTTGTTTTTGTTTCTCGCCTTCTTGTCTTTGTTTTCATAGTTTATGCACCATTAGGATAGGAACAATGACGATTAGAAATGGTGCTCCTGAACGAGGTGTGAAGTAAGCATACACGAGTGGTGAGATAGAGGCCTCACATGAGGAACAACAAAGCCAACAGGGGTTCCTCGAAATCTGATGTATATAGATCAATGAGGATCACTGCTGCACCCTCCGTCAGTGCACCCTCTGCATTGTGTGCCTCCTTCGAAGGGTATAATTATCGAGAAGCTCTACATTTATTGTCTGCTCCCACTTTCCCATGCCAAGGATGGAGAGCAGAAATCCATACTCACACATCTAGAGAGTTAGAGGAAGTATACTACCTTG
This sequence comes from Tetrastigma voinierianum, assembly GCA_016808115.1. NCBI lineage: Eukaryota > Viridiplantae > Streptophyta > Magnoliopsida > Vitales > Vitaceae > Tetrastigma > Tetrastigma voinierianum. The sequence continues at coordinate 47,263 of JAEQBH010006224.1, read as the reverse complement.
AAGGACATCTCAATGTGGATATGATAGGGCGGTTCTTTTCCTCTGGCTTTCGAAAGACGAGGCTAAATACGGCTCGACTCTTCAAGTAGAAGCTGATAGGATTAAGGAGATATGCGGGCTGAATTTTTAAAGAAATTCTTTGGCACCACGTAAAACGATACTTTGAAAGCGATTTACACACACTTTTCTGACCCGAAGAAAATGAGAAATTCTCACGAAGTCTTTGTGCGGTACCCACAAGACCATCAATACGTCTATAGCCATGTGGCTTTAGTAATTGGATACTTCAGTTAATCGCGTCCATGTCCGAATGACTCCTGTATGAAGCGGAGTTGTTAAGCGTGACATTGTGAGGGGACTTAGGAAAATCCAGGGAAGGACTTCTTGAATTATGTGGTGAGACATCAAGCGTAGGATGGAGCCCGACCACTAGGGAATCGCGAAAGGGTGAGCACCTTGGCCGACGTCAAAGAGGCATGTACTCTCGGAGGATATACGAGATGAAGTAAGTTGTCTACCTTGGTGAAAATTTGGAAAAGAAGCTTGAAGTAAGCCAACATCAAATCTCTGTATTGCTTTGGCTTTCTGTGCACACATCGACCTTACTCTGCTCACCAATGGGTGCGAGCACCAAGGAGAAACTCTTTACCAGTAATTCCTTTAGTAAGGGATATGATGGCTTTGAACCTTTGTGTTGTGGAGCGATACAAGCCACCAACTTGATGCGATACAGCAACATATAACCTTAGCGGAGCTCATCCTAACCTCTCCCCAGAAAGCCAAATCCTCCCGGCACTCGTTCCTCTGTACGCCATGACCTTTGCTTGACTTTTCGCAGTGGTCCTCATCTGACCTGACCACCGCACCTGGAAATCTCAGGTTAATCGAAGCTGTTACAGAAATAGAAGCTGAGGCGGTAGAAATTTTGTAGAGGAGTAAGCTATCAATGTGCGACTAATGAGGTGTGATAATGTGGAAAGCTCCTTGAAAAAAAATAGATGGACTCTAAAATGATGTAATCGAAAATAGATAACCTCTGTTCTCCATCACGAGGCTCACGACCGGTAGCGGTGCGGGAGCAAGGGGAAACTCCACTTCCCAATTGAAGCCTAATCCTAGAGGAGTGCATGAGATTAGGCTTTTCTCTTAGACTTTTTAACTCTTAGGATGGATGAAGTAAGGCCGTTATCTGCAGTAGTAAATGGGTTGATAAGCGGTGCATATGCACGTAGAGGAGACGAGGAAGAAAGGAAGTGGAGTCGAACATATAATTATAAAGAGATTCAATAAGAAGAGAAGAGCATGCTCTCTATTTCCTCAAGAAAGCATGTTAAAAGGTCGAGAAAAAGACTCCAGTAAGATTGAAATTTAGAGGTGCTAAAATGGTGAAGGTCAATATCCTTTGCTTTGAACTATGATTAAACATGTTCGACTTATTCCAAATTTTTAAAGGCGTACACATGATGAAGAAAGAAGTCGAATGTTGATAGAGCCTTCTTGACGGAAGCGTCAGTGTCATCCATTCAAAGACCCGGTGAAAATACAGGATCGAGATCCCTGCCATTTCGGTGAACATCGGAGAAATTTTTATTATTGGATAAGGCCTTTGACAGATTTGGGGCGATAATGAGCTTTCTGCCGACTTCGATTAATACAAACGACTAGGTTTGGGGAATTAAGCTACCATCACCTTATCTTTGGCCAAGATAGATAAGTGAAAATTCCCAAGGCATAGTCGAAGATGTTTTGGTGAAGGTGGATAAATTTTACTAGCAGTGGAGCAGTGGAGTCATGATCAAGCTAGGTGGCGAGAGGGTACAATAATGGCTGCCTATCCTATTACTTGGGAGGCCATTTTTGTACATCAAATAATAGTTATCAATTTAGAATGAGTCATGCAACTCACATTTGGTAACGCCTTGGAGCTCGGCATCTTCCACAAGCGGCAAACCTGTCGGCATCGAGTAAGAGCTAGATGAAGTCTACTGATTAACGGTCACGAGGAAAAGCACAGATTAACGACCTTATGGGTGCGGGAGGGTGATGAAAGACAATGAAGTGTTTGATGGAGAATCTAGTGTCTCAGTCCGCTCCTCCGGCACCACGGATTCCCCCAGGCACCACCGGAAGAATGGAGTGCTTGCAATGAAAGTGGAAAACCATTCTCTTTGACTCGCCTCTGTGAGACATGGGAAGGACTTATACTCCTTGATCCGTATGATTTGAAGGGCTACTTGGTAGTGGTTTCCTCAGTGGCTTTTAGCCACTCAGATTTTGTTCTGACTTTTCTTTGACTTTGCTTTAGTTTCATTTGCTGGGGTTCTGTTCTACCATGTGTTAACTTTCACATGATTTTCTCGTTCTCTTTGTGCACATTTCTCTATATTCTTTTAGGTGTGATTTTCTTTCCTCTAACTACAGTAGCTCCTGGCTTACACATGAAGATGACCCTAGTACTCTATACATTGAAGAATGTTACTTCGCTACTCACAGCTTTCCAATCCCAGAGCCCCGTTGAGAATGATATGAACTATTGGTTGGGGGGGAGGTTAACTGGCTGAAGGAGTGGCTTTTACTATTTAATATTTTCTTTATTTATTTTGGAAACAGTTTTTGTGAAGATTAACGAAACGAAATGACGATGTTTGGTTTTACGTTTGTGGCCAGTTGTTTATTTGGTGTGAAGCTATTAGTTTCTTTTTGTAGTCGAAAAAAATATCAGTCTATATATCTTTTATACCTGCTATACAGCCAACTCACCTTCGTCTAAAAGTACACAGTTTTTTGTTTTTTCCTTTTAATTTGAAAAATTAAACATTGTCCAATCTTTATTGATGTTAAGATTGGTTCCATGTGATAAGTGGATAGTTAAATTCTGCTTTCTTTTTCTTTACCTCTAGCTAATCACACCATGCACATATGGTTTCAGTGTACGAAAACGCCTAACCTCAAATCTTGCAAAATCCTATCAGTTTCATTTACTGCCTTGTGGGTTCAAGGACCTTTGAAAAAAAATGATGGAATTCTTTGAAATAAAAGAAGAAAAACAAAAAGAAAAAGAAAAGAAAGAAAAAGAAGAAAATTTCTCGCTTTGCTGAAGCCACGGTCAGAGGTATCTGGCGAAAGTCTGGCCTAGTGCCTGTGCCAGTAGTTTAGGAGCCCTGGCTGGAGTGCTCGCTCACATGGGTGGATGGTGAGGTTGGCGATTAATAATTATTTGAATTAAAAGTCATTAAATACAGAAATTAGCTTGAAGTTTAGTAGTTGAAAAATCTATGGCTTGATGCTGTAGCTTCTGGTGGTTGAGTCATAGTTTATGATCCCGTTACATATGTTTTGGTGAAATGATTCCTCTGTGACCTTACACCTTGACCCACAAAATTAAGGAATAAAAGCAGGTCCTAGTCTGTTGGTCGATTAATTGTACTAGGTTAGACGGTAGCTTGGTTGGGAAAGTCACGGTTGTGGAGTTTATTATTTTAGAAAAACTAATCATATCATGCCGTTTTGGTGATTCTAGGTTGATTCTACAGAAAACTCTTTGATCTTTGAATTTTGTATGCCTTCCTCTCTCATGATGGATTTTGTTAGATGGGGTTTGTTGGTCCTCATTGGGGTTCAAATTTACTCACCCACATACTTTTGAAATACAATTTTTGAGAACATAATTTTTATTTATTATTTTGTTTTCTCTTTCTTTCTTTCTTTCATTGCTAGGGACTAGCAATGTGGGATAGAGGAATGATTGGGTACTGAAAGTGTTATTTTGAGCCTTATGACTGACTTGTAGGTTTTGAGCACTTTGTCTACTAATCAATAAGATTAACAGGATTGTGCAGCTAAGGACCATTATTCACGATCGCATTTTATAGCTAATTTTGTAGTTTTGCAAGCTGTTAATGCCCATTGTTGAATCGATCAGCTGAAGGTGGTCGAACTCGGCGGCTGCGAGATTAGGAATTCGAAGAAGAAGAATGAAAAGATGGAAATCGAAGCGAAGGCTTGAAGGTGCGAAATTTTATCTGATATAAAATCTTCTTGTATTTTCTTGCCTTTTATTTGGATAGACTTCTTTTTGATTTTCCAAATTTTCCCTTTATGCATGGGTGTGAGGTATTATTGTCTTTTTACTTACTTGAACAATATATAAGCTCAAGAACAAATCTTGTAAACATCTGGCACGATTTTTTTGCGGCAGGAGTCTGGAGGCATACTAGGCAGGAGTTTTCCACGCCCTCTTCTCTCATTTTCTTTATTCATTTTCTCTTTCTTTTCACTTTCTGAAAACACTTGAAACACCTTTGGGGATGTGACTCAAAGGGATGGTTAAGCTCAGCCCTCCCATCCCAAGAGGAAATTTCTGAGGCCATGATTTTGATGAAATATTTGGTTTTCTCTTTGTTTTTAATCTGGCTTGATTGTGGCATTATGTTTCTATCTATCATTCTAGGTTTAAATCTATTGTCTTTGTAATTAACTACTCTGTTTGGCATGACTTTTAAGGTTTAGTGGATACTTATTGCTAGATCCATTGAAGATTCATTGGTTGCTTTTATTCTGTGTTAATTCGCTTGAAGGTGGTGTTAAGAGGGTCTTTCAACACTCTAACAAGACATTTATATATGTCTTCTATGTTGTTTAAAGTTCAGTGTTTACTGTGAATAGTGAAGAAGAAATCAGGATTGAGTGTATTCTGATGTCACTCCCAGCGCAGGAAAAGGACTGAGAAACTCTCATTTACCTTGACCTCAGCCCCAGTGCTTGAGTCGCTGAAATTCTTTTTCATATTTTATTTCAGTTTATTTCGATCATATTGACTCACATCACCTCTTTATAAAGCCTAAATCCAGTGAATTCACCAGCTGTGCCACTTTACCAATCATTTGAAAGCATGCACGTGTTAAATATTAGAGCCTTATCTAACGATGCTATGCTCTTGCTGATCTTGGATGAGTTATAATTTTATTTGATTACGGCACACCTCTTACCAAAATCAAATAGGCGCCGTTCTGAGGATGGTGCCTAAAGTGCAAGTGTCGATGTTAGGACAAACGGCTGGTTGACTAGGGCTGTGGATGGATCCACTGGTGCTCTAGGAAATGAACACAGTAACAGGATCTTCAGGGAGAAGGTAAGTGCTCGCTAGGTGAGTCGGGATCACTTGCCTTTTATACGGGTGCAGACACGTATGGTGGTCTATCTAAGAGTGGGGATCTCTCAAACACTAAGCAGAGAGGGAGGAGGAAAGCTGACCAGAATGCAACTATTGAAATAAGCAGTAGGTCGGATTCATGGACTCAAAATTGGCACTATCTTTGGCTTGAAGATAGGGCTCTATGGCCAAGCATCTTCTCTCAGTGACCACTAGAGCTTTCTGTTGCTGCATGCAGAAGAAAGTGGCTGTGAATGCAGGAGCTGGCAGTGGCGTAGGGTTCCCTTCTTTAGTACCAGAAAGTTGAATAACAAAATTTTGTTTATCTGTTGTGGCTCAGAGATCTACGCCATATGCACTAGTGTGTGAACAAAGGTTTTCTTTTCGCAATTTGGCCTCTACAATGAACATTTAAATCTATAGTGGCCATGCTTGCACCCATTCGATCAACCACTGTCACAAACACAGGTAAAGTAGAATTCCCAAGAAGCAAAATTGATTAGAAAAGCAATTAAAGATGAAAATATTACAAGTTTCAAAGGGAGGAGGATCTACAACAATACTTAGGTTGCCTCCAAGAAGCAATATCTTTTAATGTCTTTAGCTCTGACCATTCATGCCAAACATCTAATACCAAATGAAAAAATCGCGGCACATTTGGTGACCTTTCACCATACATCTTGCCCAGGTGTGCTTAGAATGGGTGTCCCTCTCACCTTCCTGTGTAAATTCTCCTCCAATCTGGTTTCAATCTTTAGGCATTGGCAAATGTCCTTCTCTGGATGCATTATCACACCTCCATAGAATCTTGAACCCACTTCAGTGAGACGGACGACCAATTTTGACAACTTGCTGGGAAGGTTTGGCTAAATTGGAATAACAAGACTGCTCTTAAACTAAATCTCCTTACAATATGTATCCTTGCAGAGCTTTGCGTGCTCATATAGATTAAGGCATTCTCACCAGCCTCATTATAAATTCTGTAATCCCTGTGCAGTTGTAGCATCAACTATCTCATTCCTTATCCATATTGAAACTTGTGATTTACTTGCTTGATGTCTCTATGTTCTTGTTCCACTAGTAAATGCGTAGCATATAAGCTAATTCGAGATAGTGTGTGATGGGGTTTTAAATGCTGTCACTGCCTTCTTTAAGTGCATATCAATCTTCTTGTTGATCTTTGCCAGACTATTATTGGTTTTCCTCCTAATAGGCACTATCTCAGTTGGCCCATATTTGTCTATTGCACATAATGAATTCAGTGGCAGTGGGAATGCGATGCATACACATATTTTTTTTGAATGCTTATCAATATCCTTGTTTGTAGAAATGTTACCACCATACAGTTAATGGGAGTCGAGGCCTTGTAAATATCTTGGCTGCGAAACTTGACTACCAGGCATCGTAGTGACCGGTGTACTTCTGCCCATTTGGAGACGTGGTCCGAATATAAGTTTATTGAATAGAAGAGAAATGGACTGTAAATTAAGCCCCACAGTCGCTCAGCCTCTAAATTGATGCGTGGGTTGGTTCATCCACGTTTGTCTCTTCCCGTTCTCTGGCACTTGTCATGGGTAGATGTCGGTGAGCCGTCTTTGAATGACTAGGCTATGTAGAGCACGATTGAGTACCTTTTCCCACGATCTATACGGCCTCCCGAAGTGCTAGCATGATGGGTGCTCAGGTGATTTAGATCTCCCAGCTGTCTTGGGTACACATCACCTTATCTACTTGATTACCGCCTGATGTTTGTATAAAATACGGTTTCTTCCCAATTGTAGTGCTTTAATGTGCAAGAACATAACTTCTTTTGTTGTGCTAAATAGGAAGGGATAATAGCCGCTCAATGTGATTCTACATGAAGGTAATGAGCAAGGGAACGGGCTTTGTGTCAGCTATTCTAGAGGCGCATATGGGAAATCATAATTAACTGTATAGTCTCTGCGGCCCTTTCGATGTCGTGACGGATAGTGCGCTAGGTTCTCTATTCATCTTGTCTGCCCGATTTATGAGTGTTCTGATAGGCACCCACCACTGTTAAGTCCCGGTTTCCATCTTTTTAGTCATTAAAATTACTTAATGGTAGAATTGGTCGATGTGCAATATTCTGCTTGTTGCCAATCAAGTGAGACCTAAATTTATCAAGGTGGCAACGATGTGATAGCTCTTTTGATGGTACGTGGCGTTTAGTGGGCGTCATTCTAAGTCGACATGGTGGATGACGTTTGAAATATCCTTTCTCTTTTCTGCCCCAGGCACTGCGATCGCGCACCGATGCACTGGTCTGGCACGACTATCGCGGGGTCCCGATCTCAGTGCGGGATAGCTATGGGGCGATCTATCTTTAGGGATTAGCGGCTTGCACATACGCTCTTTCGAGTCAGGCTGAATGAAGACTTTCTGATCGAAAAATATTTTGAGCGTATGAACCACTGAGTGTCTGAAAGCTTCTTGCTCCGCTGCGTGATCATGATGGAGGAGTTTCTCTGCTGCACTCCAATCTTTTCGATGGAGCCTCCTAATACTTCTTACGGAAATGGGTGTCTGATACTATATGCCTTCTTGTATACAAAGTGGCACTTCTATACAGTCCGACTGGGTGGCGTTTCTTCACATCTAACTAACATAGATGTAGGTTTTCTAGACAATCATCAAAGAGTTTCCCAATCTCTTGAAAAGTCATCCATAACACCTCGAATTGTCTTTTCAGCCATATGTGATGTAGCCGTCATACGACGAAATGTGCGATTTGCATTGCGCAGCCCAAGGGCATCGCCTGGCCCGAATGTGCCATGGGAGTAGTGAGATAAATGTTTCTCAAGCAATCCTCTAGAGTACATAAGCGATATAGTTGTGGCAGAATACCCATCAGCTTGATGAGTAACTAAGTAACCTGCTTGACCCCTATCTATTGCTCCCGATCTATAAATGGCAATGGAGAAAATGGTCTTTTCGGGTGCTTGTATTCAAGATTTCGATAAATCTGATACACCAAATTCTCTTATTGGCATTCTGAAAGGCAACAATATATTGTGTATTCTTTGTCTTTGTCCTTTGTTGTTCCTCACAGGCACAACACATTACAGACTCACTTACATGGTGTCGAGAAATAGGATAAATAACCTCGGCATCCGCCGCCGGTGCTTTGCTTATTGGACTACTTCTTTCACTGGATTTGGATTCAAGTCTCCTCTGCACTCACTAGGCTTGTATTTAATCTTTTAGTAGGAGTCGATGCAGCCACATAGAAGGACCATCGCTGCCGTGGCCCGAAGACCATCGGCGTCGCTTGATCAGCAGGCTCTGCCGATATCTTATCTTCTTACATTATTTGTCGAAAAATTTGCGATAATCATTGATACGGTGGAGCGTCCCAGATAACGCTGCCTCAAATAGCTGCGGTAGTGGCTTTTACTCCATCTTGGGTGGTTGTTCAAAGGATGGCACCGACGTTTGAGTAATTTCTCCTAGGGGTTCGTAGTATTTCGAACCGATAGGCTGAAAGGAGTCCCATCCGTTTCACATACTCTTCGACCTCTCACTCTACAGTTCGCCGGTCCACTCTACTGTGCAGCTACTCAGTGGTGAGACCACTTTGGGTGAGACACTCCACGGTCTCATATCATGAAGCATGCTATCACTGTAGGGTGTCTATGACCTCAAGCTTACAGTGTAAGACTGACTAGTCATCTTGCGCTCTGTTAACTCTCCTAGCCACATTAATCATTGCCTACCAGTAAGCGAAATGGTTTACCCAATATTATGGGTATTTCTTTATCTTCTTCCATGTCTAGAATGATGAAATCTGCCGGGAAGATAAAACTTGTCTACCTTTATTAGAGCGTCTTCTATCACCTCCTTAGGATGTTTGAAAATGACGGTCATTCTTGGAGTATGGCCTTAGTTGGCGAAGCTTCTAATCTGATCGTCGAATAGATGCTTTAACATGAGTTTATACTGCTCCCGGAGTCACGCGAAAGCCTGCCGAATTGGAGTTCCCAGGTAGTACGAGGAATAGTAAGTGTCTGGTCTTTTCGACTTTTAGGGTAGTTTCCTGCGAGCAAGCGCACTACATTCCTCGGTGAGATTCATTGTCTTCGAAATCAAATGGCGTCTTCTTTTCTTGTGATATAATCGCTAAGCAAAATTTGACATGGCTAACATCTGACTCTAACGCTTGTCGATGAATGAAGATGTTTATATGCAGTTTCTTGAACACTTTCATAAACGTTGTGAATTTCTTGTCCAATGTATTCTTCTTCAAGCGTTGAAGGTACGGAATTGGGACAGTGGGTTCAATTATGGTCGGTCAATTTTTAGCCTCAGCTTCCATTTACTTTTCTCTTAAGGTTGTTCCTTTCTATCTCACACCCTATCCTATCATCGTGGTCTGCATCGCGCGAATTCTCGCTAATTTTCAATGTGACAAACTTTACATGTTCATTACCTTCGCCCCCTGCCCACCTCTCAGTTTGCTAGGTAATGATCCATGCCGCCTCGCCAACAATGCCATTCGCTTATTTACTTCTAGGCTCTCTAAGTCGTAGCCTAGATTCCGTGAGCTAGGTGGATCAAGGTTTTGTAGTCGAGCTTGATTTGAATGTGGCGCTTCATCTCATTCATAAATGTAGCAGCGGGAAGTCATCACATGGGCTAAGGCTCTTCCAATCCACTTTCTTCTCGTGTGGCTGGGCCATTTCGCTGGGGTTGGTGGCATACTATTCGTTGTTCCTCCAAATGAAGCAAGTTCCGATCACCGATTATTCCTCAAGCTACCTCCAACCTCGGGCCTTGACTCCGATCTCCTCGATTGCACTGCTCTTGATATTTAATTTATACTCATCCCCTCTCGTTGCTGTTGATCTCTGCACGATTCACATAATCGCTTCTCTCTCCCGTCATCCGCTTCGACCAACAATCCATAAGATCGTGTCAGCTTCCTCCGCAAGATTTGGAAGATGATCTCCCAAGGGCTATTCTGAATCGTATCCACTGCACCTTGATGCTTTTATACCGCTTAGTTAACCCACGCAACATGGCTTCACTGTGTTACTAAGAACTTCGTATTCACTCGCTAAGGACTTCCTAGGCGTCGATATATCCTCGAGGCCACGATTAGTTTTTTGGGGCTGGTTGTATCTTCCAATATCTCATAAGCTCGATTTGTAAAGTCCGTTTACCGTGGCACCTCCACCGGTAGCATCAATGATTATCCTAGTTGAATCGCTTAAACCATTATAAAACGGGTGCACCTGCATCCACCTAGTTAACTTGTGATGTGGGCATCTCCTTAGTAGCTCATGAAATCTCTCTCCCAGCCCCTGCCGCCTGCCCCTCGACCATCCTGAATAAGGATCTCGCACCAACCGTGCATCTTGCTGCAGGAAAGTAAATTTTGCCAGAAATTTATGCACCAAGTCATTCCATGAGGTAGCTGAACCTCGATATTGGCTAGTCAAATCACTGCTAGTCATTGCTATGACAATGGAATAAGACGCACCGAGAGCTTCTTCTATTACTCCATTATACTGATCGTGTTTAGATTTCAATAAACTTATCGATGTACTAATTTCCTACTAGTAACCCATGAAATCAGGAGTATTGTGTGGGAGCATTTGTAGAGTTACCCTTTTCTAAACAAAGTTGTTCGTTGACCGGTGGTCATCGATAGCCGGGATCAAAATCGTAGTGGTGCAAGGCGAACTCTCATAGCATATGCTAATTATCAAGTCAGAGAACGATCTCGTGACCCCGGGACTGAAGACTCATTCCATTCTGATCCACCTATGGTTCATTCCTTTCTTAGAATCGCCTCTTCATCCTTCGATTCCTCGCATGATTTTAAATCGGGTCGCGCGCTTTTCTCGCTGCACCGGATGTAATGTCCGGTCGCCCGTCTGGCGATCAACGGCGAATTTCCATGACTTGTTCAGATGCACACTAATTGCTTTCCCGAACGCACGGCGCATGAAGTCGGTGACTAAGTCATGCACGTATGAAATAAGGCAAAATACCTAAAACAAAGAATAATAATAAATGATTAATAAGTAAAAAGAACTAAATAAAATAAAATTGATCCAAAGTGCTTAATCTATAGCAATCGCTGGCTATCCAAACTAAACTTCTCCAGTAACGGCGCCAAAAACTTGATCAAATGAAAAGTGAAAGTGTGTAAAAAGCTTGCAGAATGCAAACCCATACGCGCAAGTATACATGTGTCGAGTCTCAACGTAGTGTAAGGGTTAGTCAAGGTGCCCCACGTAAGAGAAGCGCGTATTAATACCGCTTGATCTAGACAATATTTAGATCCGCCCTATAGCGACCATGACTCAAATTAACTTAAGAAAGCCTAAGAAAATATTTTGATTTAAGATAATGATGAGAAAACTAGGGTTTTTGTTTTCGCCTACCACACCGATGGATTTTCGACCAGATATGTATTTATTTAATATTTCATATGATTTATGTTAAGGGTTAATCGTGTCACAGATATTCTCTCTCGAGATATAGCCGCCATCTCGCTAGTGGTGTATTGCATTCGCCACCCCCGACTCTCGAGATGAATAATGTGCAACCATAGCGCCACACTGGGAACACAGATATCTCTATTCCCTAATTCGGGACTGGCGTTGTTACCCATGTCCCTATGAGTCATATTCTCTCGACATCGTACTTTAACATTATCATGGCACACCACAAATAACATGTGATTAATTCAGAGTTAAGTAACCATACAAATTCATACTAATATTAAATAACCACAATTAAAAGTATTAATCCATAATGGTGCTAAGTCAGGTTGACAAAACCCTAGAGAGAAAAGTTAGTCTTCATAGTGATTTTCTTTGGCCATAAACTCGAAGATTTTCAAGATCAAACGAATCAGAAAGAAATATAGAAGAAGTCGCCTTCGCGATCTCCTAATCCGGCCTCCAATCTCTCTATCCGTCTCCTTGTCTCGCTTGGCTCGAATCCCCCTCCTTGCCTCGAAATTGCTTCCTTTATATCCGTGATCCGGGGCCCATCAACACCCAAAAATCGTGAAGCTTTAACGCTCACGTCTTGGAAAAAAAGACCTCGCTACGCCGCGGCGAAAGGGGTTACGCCGCGGCGTACCCGAGGCTACTAGAATCTGCCTCACTGGTTCATCATGCAAGATAGGGCCTCACACTGCTACGAAGTTACGCCTACAACAGGAGTCCCCCACTCACTCGAGGCCTCTCGCACTTTCTCTTTATGTCTTCTCTCAGTCGGTCTTTTCTTCTATTATTCACTTCCCTTTACTCCTATATCACGTGTCCTCAGAAAAACATTATAGTATGGGGGATTAGTGCACATAGTGAATATGAATGTGAATCATAATCGAAGCCATAAAACACACAGAAATTTTAACGAAATGCATGCAATAATTCATCTGAGATCAACTATGATAAAAGACAACCTATCGCGCAAAAGGGCAAGGATATAACACAAGTCACGAGACCGTTTATGTCAGACAAAGTTTTCAAAGATGGAACCGCCTAAGGAAGAATTTCTATCAGGAGAGTTGGAAAATCTGTCGCAACATAACATTTAGAGTTCACAACAAAGAGCAACAGGACTTTGTCGCAACAAAGATTATTTATGTCGTGACAAACAAAACATAAGGGAGGTGAATTCTCTGTCGCGGCAAGAAGTTGAAGAACAATACAAGAGGAATGTACAAAGAAATCTTATGTCATGAAGATAAGAAAGAATTGAAGGTAGAATCTCGTCAAGTATTGAAAGAAGTTTTCAAGGCAATAAAAGCCATGCACGAGAGATCTGACAAGAAAATTCACGCGATAGAAGTTGAATGAGGAACGAGATTAGCTGTCAAGTTTGTCGCGAACAAACAATCTAGCTTAGTGATAAGGACCAGAAGAAAGTCTATCACGATTAAAGAGGTACTGTCAGCTTAAATCATATGAATCAAAGAAATCCTATCACGACAGAGTTGACAAGTTGAAGAGCAAATATTTCTGTCAAGATTAAAGAAAATTATGTCAATGGCTGCGCTTCCGTGAGGCAAAAGTGTATAAAGAGTTGGGTGCAACAAATTTTGTGTCCTAACACAAGACATTTCTATCGAGATAAGAACAAGACTATTGGATCAAAACTCTATCGCGACATTATCAAAGTCTGTCGCAATAGAATCCAAGAAAAAGTTCAGAGAGCAGGTCACGACAAAAAACTACAGGCTACGACAGAAGCCAACGACAAAGACTGAAGACTCTATCACGACAAAACTTTCTATGTCGTGACAGAGCGACCAATTTTGGCCGGTTCGGGGATCCACAACAATACGTGACTCAAGTGCCCAACATTGGAAAGTTTATAAATGGGGACGATCTAGAGCTCTATGAGCAAACTCTTCCGCAATTCCGTGACTTCCGGTAGTTGAAGACTTCCTTGTATATTATTTTTCTTTTATTTTTTTAGTAGATTTAGTTTACGTAGTTTTATGTAGTTTTTGATTTCGAGTTGAGGTAATGAACTGTTGCAACTCGCTAGAATTTCCTCTCTAAATTTTCTCTTTCACTGTTGTTTTGAATAAAATGGAGTTTGGAAAATTTTTGATTTCATTTATTTCAAGCCGCTTACACTTTCGCACTTTCCGATCAGTTAGTCACGATATGAGGAACCGCTTTTGAACGGCCGAGCTCCCCTAGAATGGGCCGATAATGATAGTCATTTTTCGCACAGCCAAGAACAACTTAGTTAGAATTCTGAATTTATTTGATTGGTATTATTTTTAACTAATTGTTCTCGCACTAGTATTGTGTACCTACAAAGTATCAGATTTTGCTCGATTCAGGAGGCCCATGTGTGACACTTAGATGGAGAACCCGAGGGTATAGGTAGCTTCTTGGCGTGGGTATGGTAGACTAATGATTGGAACTGGAATTAACTCTGTTATTATTTAGATAAATCACTAACTTACTCATGGTTTGAGTGACAGTTTGATCAAGTATCGCCTAATTACTCAAAGGTTTCTCCTCTCTCTGATGAAAGGATTTTGATCCCGTGTTAGCAAAGATCTAATCAAGGAAATGGATGGTATCGCACAAGCGACGAGGTGCCATCTAAATCGAGAGAAGGCTTCGTAATATCTTCGTCTATGGGGCAATTTCTCCAATTCTAAGATCTCAAGAAGTACTAAAAAGGAAAATACTAAATCTTTTTGGGAAAGAGGGATTATATCTTACAAGTAGCCGATGGGGATCTTTAGCCGAAATGAACATGAATCTCTAATTAAAGGAAAGGTATGGTTATGAGAAATCCAAACTATACCACAATGCATCTTTGACAAATTCATCTTTCCAACTTATGGCTTAGCTAAGATTCAAAATGTTGCATAAATTGAAAATTATTCATTGGTCTATGTCCTAGTGTTGTCTCACTTAGTAAACTCTCAACTCCATTCTTATTAATATTTTATGTACACTAGTGAAATTACTTTAGTATTATTTTATTCGTTTTCCAATCATCTTGATATTAGAGTTCACAGAAGGGATCTTAAGTAGTTAGTGGTAGTTGGTTTTGCTCATCATCAATCATCGTGGAACAATATTCGACTTCTAATGAAAATCCACTTTATTACTTGTACAAACGATCTACGACCAGAAAGTGGATCTTTGGCGACCAATCAAAATTTTAATGAATCCAATACAAAAATGATAAACACGTATACATTTTCATCAAACTGCCAACGTTGCCGGGATTATATAATAGTCCTTTGGTAGTATAGTCGGCAACTTTGTTTTACGCTCGATCAACAAGTTTTTCGTACGTATGCCGGGATTAGATAATATTCTTTGGTGGCAAGATTATAATTTGTATATATATATATATATATATATATATATATATATATAGTTCGATCGATATCAACAATTACATCAGTGGAAGATTTAACGGAGAGGATGGAGAAGTTGTGCTTTTAATGAAAAAGTGAAAGATAAAATTTGTCCAAGGATAAGGATAAAGTTAGTAAACAGAAAGAACACAAGGCACCGAATGGTGCTTGTTATGAGGAGAAATTTATGACCATGTTCACATCAATCTGCCAAAGGATATGGCACATGCATGTAACTGTAGATGGTAGAGTTTGACTGGTAATACTATTTTTATTTTGATGAGTTAATAATGTTTGACAATTTTCCTAAAAGTAACAAGTGAATTTCCATATTCCTTGTGTCCACACCTCAAAAGATTAATATGTGAAGAGGGATCTGGTTGATTATGTTTATGAGTTTTTTAGTGTTGAAAACTTCATAGACAAACATGAGAGGTTTGGGGTGCTACAAACAATGAACCAGATTTGTGGTCTGAGGTTGCTAGTGCACCAATGCTACCTGCATTTTTTAAGGAGCAACCAAGTAGACCCAAGAAATTAAGAAAATAGATGATGTAGCACATCACATCCGTGAAACAAAGAGTCATCAAGTTGAAAAATTGATGCAAATGATATGTCAACTATGCAAAGGAGCTGGACATAATATCATAACTTGCAAGGAGAAGAATAACCCAAACTTCATTAAGATAGTACACATTCCAATAAGAAAATTTACACGTTTAAGTGTATTAAGGTATATTATGTTTTACATATTTTTTAACATGGTTTAACCACATATATTATTTTAATAAGGGAAAAGAAGATTTTACCAAAAGGTAGACTTCAAAATGGAGTTGAATTAACAAGCCAAAACTAGCCGGATGATAAAAGGAAGGTAGTCCTTGGAAATCCCGTGGTGACACAATCATAAATCAACTCATCGTCAACATCACAAGCAAAGAATAGTTTTAAAGCAAATTTAACAACCCCTGTAGACACTACAAATGACCCATTTTTCTCTCAAAGATCTACCATGCATTGAATTGTACGAAACAATTATGAATTTTTTAGTTCTATACAATTACAATTTATTCAGTTTGGTTTACATTGTATGGCATTGAGCCAATTGTGAAATTTTTTTAGTTCCATAAAATTTCAGGTTTTTGAGTTTGGTTTACATTGTATGACATTGAGCCAATTGTGAATTCAGAGTTTGGCTTATATCAGATGACATCGAGCCAATTGTGAATTTTAGTTCCATAAAACATAATTTTTATTGGTTTATATTGTATCGAATTGAACCATTTGCAATTTTTTTTGCTCCATGCAATTTCATTTGAATTTGGTTTGTATCAGATGACATTGGTTGGTAATTGTATTTGTGGTTGCTATGGTATCAGCCAATTGTGAATGGTCACTTTTGTTCAAGTGTTTAGATTGTACTGAATATGGAAATGTTCTTTTTGTATTTGTGTGTTCAACTAGGCCTAACATTGTTAAGCTTGAAAATATAGATGAAACTAAGCTTAACAATAATGCAAATTAACTTAAAACACAAATGTGGTCAAATTAACTAGTACACAAATGTGGTGAAACAAGTCAAAATTAGAACTGAAACAATATATAATTTTTCATAAAAAGAACTGACACTTAAGCCAAAATAAGAACTGAACTGCTATTTAAATAAGTTATATGCTATTAGGTTCGCCCATTGTATGGGCTGAATTCTCATAATGAGCTATGCCTATAGCTTTGAAAAACAAATGTTGGGGGCCGCTGAAGTCGCAGCAAAGATATGAAAGAGAGAAGAAGGGTTTAGTGAGAGAAAGGAATCGAGGCTAGGGTTTTGAAACTCTTTTGCAAGAAGATAGGAGACCAAACCTTGTTCGTTTTGGCTCAAATTTGATGTAGTGATTCCTTGCAAAGTGCTCTTTAATCCTAGCTTTTGGATCATTGGTTATCTCTCTTCATAATATCCATTCAGCCATTCCACCCTTCGATGATCCACGCATTTTCATCGAAGTTATCCATCCTTGGGGATGATGTTTGTTGCATTGGTGTTCCAAGAATGATATTCTTGATGTATTGTTGTTGTTAGCCTCTAGTTTGCTTGCTAAAGAACTTAGTGTAACCCATTATTGTTATCATTAAATGTAAAGGAAAAGCTTAAGGGCTCACGGTCCTGATTTTACCATTTCTACTAGTGGGTTTTCCACATTAATATTGTCTCATTATGGTTGATTTATTGAAACTCTGGTTAAGTTTGTTGTATTGAATAGTTTGTTTGTTAAAACTTATTTTGGCACACAAAAAGGGAAAATATCATTTTAAGAATTATTATATTTGGTAGTCTTTCCCAACAAAGTGGTATCAAAGTTTGGTTGTTTGGAAGTTTTTCAGGTGCTAAAATGACGATGACATGAAAAAATTATATTCATCGAATTATTTCTACTGGCTATGATGGAAGATTTGCTCTACTGTAAAGATTTATACAACCCCATTAAATTGAAAGAAAAACCATTTGACATGCTTGATGAGGATTAGGATGTTGAACATAGAAAAGTCATTGCTTATATTAGAAGGTGGATGGATCCAACTCTATATGAACACATTTATGATGAAATGAAAGCACATGTTATTCGAAAAAGCTTGAAAATTTTTTTGTTAGGAAAACATCAAGAAATAAAACTAATTTGGATTAGAAAAGACTTTGGTCGTAATTTGAAATATAAGGATAGATCCCCGGGCCTTGTCCTCAACACTTACATTTTATCCTATGGGTGTCGGGCTACACTCACCTATCGGCTCTCATATGGCACCGTTAGGTCCCATTTAACCTTTAGTTTCCAGCTTCCGAGCCTCAAGTAAGGCTTATGTGTCCACTGAGTGCGTATGTAGTTCACTTCGGAGTGTCATCATGACGATTTTTTTTAGTAGCATCATGCCATAGGAAGCAAGTGCCACCACCAACCCCCTGCAAGGTTTTGTGCCTAATCGGAGTTTATCGAGTATGTCAAATTCGAGCATCAGCCATTTCGATCATATCTCCTTTATTTGAATTTTAATTGTGCGGCGCTTGTTTTGTTGGATTCCTTAGTTGGCTATGAGGTTTGAGTATTAAAAATTAATAATTTTTTTTAACCGTTTGACCAATCAGTTTGACTGTCTGGTTTGGCAAGACGTATACAACACCGTTGGTGATTTCGTGAGTACTCTCCTTGTTTCGATCAGATTCTTCTTGTCCGAACCCTAATCATGCGCCTCGTTTTTTTTTTTTTTTTTTTTAGTCTCCTTATTCTTCAGGGAACATTCTATCAAATTGCATAATTTTCTCAACCGTGATCAACCTACTATGATCCATTTGATCAAGAAGCTTGCAAAGCGGGCGCTTAATTTGTGATATTTCGAGCCCAAATCCCATGGATCGTGCCCAAATGCTTCATATCGGTCTCTGGGTCGCATTTTGGGTCCATTTTTGGGCTTTTGGGCTTGAGCATGCAGCCCACCATGAATCCATGATACTGGGTAAGGTTGAATAAAACTTAAGAAAGTCAACTGCATGGGAATTGGTGAGCGGGTAGATATTAACGAAAGTGTGGTTTCCCCAAGGCTAATGTGAGCTCTTTTCCATTGCTCAAGGTGTCACCAGGTGGGCTCAGAGGATGAGAGATGGGAATCAATATAAAGGAGAGAAAGATCGAGCGTAGCGGACCTTTCGCACTTTTCCTGCTTCTCGTGGACAGCATTTTTTGATTTTTCAATGCTTAGTTTTTTGGATTTTTTCTTCTCGCATTTTGTGGAAGAGGTAAGAACTAGACCCTTGCTCCACTCTAGTTCATATCTTTTTCCCTTTTCTATGATCCTTGAATAAAATATATCTTTTGCTTGGCTAGCCCAAGCATAGTTTGTTGGGTAAGGCAAATGGTCCACAGCCAAGTTTTTAGTTCGGGCAGAAGCGCTCATCGCCTTCGTGCATATCTCATTTTGATTATCTCATGAGACTCCTTCAAGGTCTACGCTTATGATGACTATGGGGACTTCCATGGGTGTCATCTTGAATTGAAGGGTAATGATTTTTCACAAGCCATACGTGGGAACCTGGCTTCAATGTGGGCTTGGCTTCGGGCAACCCATGAAAACACAACGGTTTGTTTCTAGTTGCCCCCGCTCATTCCGGAGCTGAGAATCACGTACCGCTTATTTTTTAGCTTCTTATTCTTAAGGACATTCTGACCACCCTTGAGGATTTTTCTCTAACCATTTGAACCGCCACACTCATACGTGGGAGCCGATTCAACAGCTTCGTCATAAACTGCTGAAAACACAATGATTGTTTGACTGCTCTCACTGTTCAAGAGCACTTAATCATGCACCATTTGTTTTTATGTTTCAGATTCTTGCTGAAATTTCTGACTAAATTTGAGGTTTTCCTCAACCTACTGAACTAGCTGGGAACTCCGACCAACCATCTCATTGTGCTCCGATTTTCCAAATAGCAAAGCCAGGGTACTTTGCTTTGTTTGTGTCGATTCTCACTCATTCAGAGTTGGAATTGCACTCCATTTGTTTTTTGATTCTTGACTCTATGAGGAAGGTCTCAAATTTTGAGAACTTCTTCAATTCACCGAACCTACCGAAATCGGACTAAATTATCTTATTAGGGTTCAGCTTTCAAATGTAGCAGCCTTAGGGTCGTAACAGTCGATGAGCAAGTGTTCTCGATTATTACCCGAAGGTCAGTTCTCGCCTCTCGATCGGGTTTCGAAGCCTTTAGTATTGCATCCGTGAATGAAAGTTATTGGTTCATTCCTTAATTTGTGTTGGACATTTGTGAATGGTATGACTTTCTAGGAATAGCGTCAATAAGTTTTATGTAGTTGAATTTCTTGACTAGGTTCATGGGATTTAGGTAGCTGAATTTCTGTTTTTGGTTCTAGGGATCTAGGTGGCTACAATGCTTGTAAATTAGTGAATTCCATGGTCTTCATTTTAATAAAATGGGGTGGCTTAGTTGCCATTTAGAATGCTACTGTAGTGTTTCAATTGGTTCTCTCACTCATTCGGACTCAGGAATCATGCACCGTTTGTTTTACAATTAGATTCTATACTTGTATATGAGGAATTTTATGACAAAGTTTCAGAATTTTCTCAATTGTTTGGACTTGTTGAGAACAGTTTCAACCAGTTGTGCCAGAGCTTGACTCATAGGCAACCCCTTATTTTAGCATGTTTCAAGCCAGAATACATTATGAGCGTGCTCCCCATTTATCAAGGAACTTATGGGCCGCCTTTAGGGTATGACTTCAGTTTCGATTTGAACAAAGTGGGGTCATGGGCAATGTGGGTTAGTATAAATAGTTTGGTTTGTGGGATTTTTAAGGAATGTGTCTTGCTTGACGAACCACTTCACGTCATTTGCTTTGCTTCCTTCTTTTGGTATGGGATCCGATATTTGGTTTTAAATGCATGATGTATGATGTATTATTTTCCCTACCTATTCCTACAGGGCATGGTTAAGGACCTCAGGTACGTGCTTGGGCGTTGGTATTTGTATTCATTTGCTTACATGGTGTTTGGACTTTGACATTTGTGGTGCATTGAGCTTATTAAAGCCGACCTCGGCAGCTAGGGACCATAGTGCACCTTGTTTTGATTGGTTGAGTGTTTATGTTAGATACAGGGTAGGTTGGTGTGATTCGAGATGTCCCATGTAGCCACAGGAAATTTGTCGATCTTTGACATATCATCTCCACATACTGATTCATTGAAGTAGGGATAGGAGTTCAGGAGGGCACAGAGAGTCTTATAAGTATGAGGTACCTTCTCGATAGGTAACTTACTCCCCGAACCCAGAAATCTAGTTTTCGTGGGCTGACTTTTCTGGCCCGGAGTCGATGAGGGGGTTTTTATTTCTTACTTGATTTTCCACAGTGATAAATAAAAATAAAAGTAAATTAGGCGACTCAACAGCCTTTGCCATAGGACGGATTTTCCAAAACTTCGAAAATCAACCCATTTTCTTTTCATTTTAAATAAGTCGTGCAGGCGGAGTGGTCAGTAGGGTCCTGATAGGAACAACATGGTTGAGCATATCATTTCTTTTCAGGGTATTGTGAACAAGTTGGTTGCCATAAAAATGAACATGATGATGATGTGACAATGTGCTTCTTAGCTCCTTACGATAGTCGAAACATTGGTGGGTAAATTTAGTAATTCCCTCAAATGAGATTCTAACTATGGGAGAGTCAAAATCAAAGATGGCTTGTTGAATGAAGAGGCTAAAAAGAAAGAAAAAGGTGAATCTTCTTCCGGAGTACTTGTTCATGAAAAATAAGAAAGACTATAAAAACTATAAAGGCATGGGAGAAGTCAAAGTAGAAATCCCCATGGTTTAAGAGATAGATCCACATCTAGAAAAAAAATCAAATAAACATCACTTTGCAATAAGGTTAGCCACATGAAAAATAGTGTAGGATTTGGGAAAAATAATGAAGTGAAGAAGAAAATGAGCAGGACACAAATAAGTTGCCACTAAAGGTGATATTATGATTGTGACTGATGATGGTTGTGTTAGTCTTATAGCCCAAGATAACAAGAGTAATTGATTTCGGTGCCTCATTCCATGTTACTTCTCGTAGTGACTTTTCCTTCCCTACGGAACTGATTATTTGGTAATGTTAGAATAGGAAACAACGGCGTATCAGATTGTGGGTATTGGAGATATTTAACTTGAGACTATTATTGAAATAAAAAGCGGTACTCCAAGGATGGTAGACATGTTCCAGATATTCATCTCAAATTGATATCCATAAGCAAACTTAATGATGAGAGATTCACAACTTCTTTTGGTGAAAGTAAATGGAAGCTCACCAAAGGCTCTTTAGTAGTGGTAAGAGGAAAGATACAAAGCACTCTCTATGCAAGTAGGCCCAAGCTACCTGAAAGGAGATATCAATGCGGTTTAGTGAGATGGAAACATTGAACTTTGGCATAGGAGGCTTGGTTACATTAGTGAGAAAGGACTTCAAACTCTTGCTAGAAAGCATTCTTGCCAAATCTATGCCTCTTAAAACTTGTGATCATTATTTAGTTCGAAAAGCACATAGAATTGCATTTCACATAAATCCACCATCTAGAAGGGCAAATGTTATTGATTTAATTCATATTGATGTTTGTACTATGCAAACTAGAAATGTTGGTGGTACACTTTATTTTGTAACTTTCATTGATGACCACTCTAGAAAAGTTTGAGGTTCTACTTTGAAAACTAAAGACCAGGTGCTAGATGTCTTCAAATATCTCCATGCCAGATTAGAAAGAGAAACAAGAAAGAGAGAAGAAAATTATAGGTTAGAATGAGACAATACAATTGAAAAAGTGAATACAGATCCATTTTGAAAGTTATTACGAACTTCATGGCATTGACTTAAATAATGTACCTATAAAACTCCTAGGAAAAATGGTGTATGGGGAATAGAACCATCGAGAAAATATTAGGTGTATGCTTTCTCATTCTAAGCTACCTAAGTCCTTTTGGGGAGAGGCTATGAGAACATCAATTGACTTGATAAACCTTTCTCCATCAGTTCCTTTAAAAGGTGATGTACTTGAAAGAGTGGACAAATAAAGATGTTTCATATGACCATTTGTGAGTGTTTGGTTGTAAAGCATTTGTTCATATCCCCAAAGATGAGAGGTCAAAACTTAATGTCAAGGCCTAACCATGTATTTTCTTAGGGTATGGTCATAAAGAATTTAGGTCCAAGCTATAGGATCCAATGAGTAGGAAGATTGTGATAGAATGTTGTGTTTGCCAGAGGAACCTGACTTGTTGATGATGGTGACAAGGTTGAAAATATTAGTAGTATCTTTGCTGAAATTCTAATTAGAATTGATTAAGTTGTTTCACTACAGTGCAAGCTAATCATGGGGGAAAGTTTCAGGAAGGTGATGGTGTCATTGAAAATGAAGATGATTCTATGGTTGATGATATTAAGCTAATTGAGCAAGGAGAGCAAGCATCTCCATTACCATTACTTGAGATTCCATTGAGAAGATCTACCAAAGAGTGTCAGCCTTTAACAAGATATCCTCGTAATGAATATGCAATGCTTACTGACAAGGGAGAGCCAGAAACTTACCAAGAATCCATTTTACATGAGAGTAAGAAAGAGTGGGTTAAAACCATGTAAGAAGAAGTGAGATAATTGCTTGAGAACCACACCTATGACTTGGTGAAGTTACCATAAGGAAAGAAAGCTCTAAAAAAAAATGGGAGTATAGATTGAAAACTAAAAACAATGGCTCATAACTCAAGTACAAGGCACAATTGGTTGTGAAGGGGTTCAATCAGAAGAAAGGTATTGACTTTGAAGAAATCTTCTCCCCAATGATAAAGATGTCCTCTATTCGTGTTGCTCTTGATCTTACTGCTCACTTGAATTTTTGAGCAACTTGACTTGAAAATTGCATTTCTTCTTGGTGATTTGGAAGAAAAAATCTACATGCAACAACCTGAAGGGTTTGAAGTCAAAGGAAAAGAAAATCTTGTGCAAGTTAAAGAAGTTTGTATGGACTCAGCGAAACACGAGCTGATGGTCTGAAGTATGACTCTTTCATGATGAGTCGCGGTACAAATGAGAACCACACGTCATTGTGTTTACTAGAAAGTTTTGCGATGATGATGCTGTCACGCCCGATTACCGGTCGACGATTGGGCGAATCCGGGCCGAGTCGGGAAAGCGTCTTATATATATCTGGGACTAACACACCTTTTTTTTTCTCGGAGCGAACTTATACGTAGGTATACAAACAAATTTTATAATAACCAAAATCATTTACATATACAAAGGAACTACCACGAGTGGTATCCATTAAAATCTATATACACATATGCTAAGTCCCATTTACTTATAAATACTTATACATGTACATATCTAATAAAGCATGAGGAGATCGCGGAGCGGTGCTGGTGAGCACATCTACGAGATGACACATCTTTGGCGGTGTGGAATGTCTGTCCTTTTTATCTCTTCTTCGGTACCTACGGATTGAACACCGTGCTAAGCTTTCTACGCTTAATGGGAATATACTCTTGATATGACCAATAACAATAATCGCCGTCACAATCCTTTTTACATTTTACTTTTCATATGCATATAACGAAGCTATTCTTATGTTCTAACTCATATCATATTACACATGAGTTTTATTCTTTTTTGAATTCCATATCACATTATCTTGTTACGTGTACTTTGCATTGTCATGTCTTACTACGAGTTGTAACTCATATCTTCTACATATGCAGCCAGTCGAGGATCATATTAAAGTAAACTTATCACGTATACAATGTGGAAGAATTGGAACATATCCAAAGTCATATCAAATACATACGAGGTCAAACTAGGCGATACACACGTTTAATTCATTTAGTTATCGTTTTATTATTAAATTTTCGTTTTTCAAAAGTGTCGCGGCGAATCCCGACTCGACGGTTGGCGGATCGAGCGGAGCCGGTTTGCCGACATTTCAATTATCTTCTCAAAACATTTTGTTTGGTTTTATTAAATTTTCGTTTTTTTCAAAAGTATGTCGACCGAATCCCGACTCGACCGGTTGCGATCAAAAGTTTGGAACTGGTTTACTCCAACATTTTCAATTATCTTCTCAAAACATTTTGTTTGGTTTATTCCAGTTTAGACTTTTTAATTATGCGGAAACACTTCATTTTGGGCAAACCCGTAAAGCATTTACAATTAACAAAAATGCACATTTACAAAATAATGCCTTTATATCCCACATATACTCATACTATTATTCATTTTATGCTTTCATTTTACAAATATTTATCATATCTAACATGCATTTTCAATGCAATAATTCAATTCACAATTCAATTTATGATTTAAACATATACATAAAGCATCATTTACACTCGTCAATGTTGGTTATTTCTCTTTATTCTTCGCTCTCACATTTTGACCAGTTCCGTTTGATGAATCGTCATTATTATCGTTGATGTGTGCCTGCACATTTTAACGGTGACGGTGCCATCGCGGCGGTTACCGTTTGGTGCACCCCGGAAGCATGTGGTATCGCTGTCGGTCTCCCGTCATAGCGAATGCCGTTTGATGCACCCGACATGTGGTATATCACTTGTGGTCTCCCATCATGACGGATGCGTTTAGTACCGGCATGTGGTATCAATTAAATACCATCGCCATCAAGGCGGATGCGATTGGTGCATCAGCGAGTGGGACATTTAGATCTGTCGCCGTCATGCCCGGATGCGATTGGGTGCATCCCGCCAAGTGGGAACATTGGAAAATTTCGGGATGCCTTCATGACGGATACCGATTTATTGCATACATCGGCGGTTCATTGATATATCAATCAATTCCGCATTGCCGGCGGATTACGTTTAATGAATCCCGTCTTTATCATCATTCACATTCATTCGGTCTTCAAATATCACATTTCAATTCCATATTCACTTTCGTATTCACATTTATGACGGATTCCGTTTGATGAATCCCGTCCATATCATCATTCACATTCATTCGGTTTTCAAATATCACATTTCAATTCCATATTCACTTTATTATTATCTTTCAAAATATACTCAATCTATGTACTTATTTCATATGTTTCGTTCACATTACTCATTTCATATACTCATTCATGTATACTCATTCCACATACTCCATTCATGTACTCATTTCCTTATACTCATTTATATACTCATTCACGTATACTCATTCATATACTCATTCCTTGTATACTCATTCCGTATATAATTTCATATACTCATTCATGTACTCATTTCATATACTCATTCATATACTCATTCACGTGTACTCATTCATATACTCATTCATGTACTCATTTCATATACTCATTCACATACTCATTCATGTACTCATTCATATATACTCACATTCCTTATCTCCTTCAACATTATACTCAATTCTTATACTCATTCATGTACTCATTTCATATACTCATTCATATACTCATTCACATACTCATTCATATACTCATTCATGTATTTCCTATCATTTGTTATCTCTTTCTGGTTATATGTGATAATGACCATATATAACTTAACCACATTATGTGTTCATGACATATTGCCTTTCATGTTCATATTCATGTTTTGATTCGTTTCATTTCTATATCACATTCATGTTTCATGAACACATCTATACATATTGCATCTCTTGTTCATATCTACATCCTTTCTTACCATGTATTCCAATTAACTTTAACCAAGCGATTAGTACACTCGGTATAACAATTCAATTTTCAGACAAGATGTGGGCACCAAATGCCATTAAATAACGCCTGATTAGATTCTAGACTCAATAGGCTTTATAGAAGTCAAAATGCCATAATGAGTCCTAACGAAGGAGTTATGCAAGTTGCAAGCGTGACGAAATCAACTTGCGGCGCCTCTGACGGCGACAGCAGCAACCACCGTCTTTTGTCATTTTCGGGGATCTTAACTTCACATTTGACACTGGTTCTTCATACTATTTTGAAGCTAAGGTGCTAAGGGTTCTTCTCAACTCAGATCACTAAATCGAGACACCCGACTCAGCTTATGTCTACAACTGACCCGATTTACTCTATGGTAAAACGGAACCAGGGTGGCTTAGACATGGCCCTTTAATTTTTAATTTATATAATCAGAATTTTGATACCTATTTCAGAATGTTTGGTTCTCTTGATATAGTTTAATTAGCAACGCTAATCCTCAAATCAGATCAGAAATAACCAGAGTTGGCTTGAAAATGACCATGGTCAAAATAGAGGGTGGAATGAACACAATTTAGTGGTACAGCTCTGTGATCGGTACCAGTTTTAACCCCTCGAAATTTGCCCCGAAATGTGGGTTTCTTCCCTTTTCCATATATTGCTACCCAAATCAACTCAATACCCTATATACACATCAAAACCACTCTAGAATTCATCTTGTAATCTCTTTTCTACTCAATCATCTTTCACACATATCTTTCTTCAAAAATTTTCATGAATTACTCCCAAGGCCATTCTAATATGGGTCATAACCCATACAACTAAACACAAGGATTAGTTAGGGGTTTGTTCTAAACCACAACTCAATTACTGTAAACTAACCATCAGTCAACCTCAGGAGGATTCCATACTCATCTGTTCATATGGGAGGTTTTTACAGCCCTAATTTCAAGAAATCTAAGGTTTATGAGTGAAATTCTAACAAAAACCCTAGAATCAAAGGGTTTGTGATGATTCCATACAAGAATTCATTTTTAGGGTTAGGTTTCTCACAACCTAACCTGAAACATGTATCCATACAAATATATACAAAGTTCCATACCTTTTGCTCTTCCTTTCTCCTTCTCTTCTCTTCTTCTTCTCTTCCTCTTCCTCTTCCTCTTCTTCTTCTTCTCCCCTTCTCCTCTCTCTTTTACGTTTTTGGTCTCTCAAAAATGAGAGACCAATTGCTCTTATCCCATTTTTTTGTTGAGGCCATGTTTGGCCTTTGCATTTTTTTAAAACTCTTTTATAGATTTTATTCAGGTGGCCAAATTCTTTCTAATTTCTATTCATATTTTCTCAAATTTCATATTGCATATAACTATTATTTATGCCTTTTGTAATCTCAAGTGGTAAAAAGACCGCACCCTTGTCTTTCACATTTATGACCACTACTGATTCCTCAGGTGGTAATTACATATTTACCCTTTAGCTCTATCTTAATAATTTGGTTCTATCGTTTATTCGAAAAATTCCATTTGCTTTTAATATACATAAGCTAATTAAAGCTACTGTGAGTATATTTAGAGTATTTACAATTTATTATCCTCCTCTTGTAAGTTGACGATATGTTGATAATTGGTCATCATTCTAGCAAGATTGACAGATTGAAAAGAGAGCTTAGCAAGTCTTTTGCTATGAAAGACTTGGGATTGACAAAACAGATTCTTGGTATGAAGATCTCCCGTGATAGGAAGAATATGAAGCTTTAGTTTATCTTGAAAGCTTCATTAGAAGTTCAATGCTATGAACGATAAGGCCGTTTGTTCTACTCTACTTGTAAGCCATGGCTTGATTAAACACAGGTGAATGATGAAGAGATGAAAAGTTCATATGCATCATTATTATTAATTTGATGTATGCTATGTACTAGGCCAGACATCGCGTATGAAGTTGGAGTTGTTAGTTGATTTCTTACTAATCTCGAGAAGGAGTATTGGGAAGCAATAAAATGGATACTAAGATATTTGAGAGGCACATCTAGGGTGAGCTTATGTTTTGGCAATGGCGAGCCTATGCTAGATGGATATACAAATCCAAACATGGCAGGTGATGTTGATTCCAAGAAGTCCATTTTAGGGTTCTTGATGACTTTTGCAAAGAGAGTTGTACATACATTGCTATTAAGGAGAGGTGTAAGGAAGCTTTGTGGATGAGAAAATTCTTAGAAGAATTGGGGTTACTGTGAGAAATTATGTTGTTTACAGGTGATGTAGTGCCATCCCACCTCTCGAGAATACGATGTTCATTCGATATCGAAGCATATTGATGTTAGATATCATTGAATTCATGATGTGCTTGAGTAAAAGCAATTTTATTTAGAGAAAATACATCATAGTGAGAATGGATCATACATGTTAACTTTAAGTGTTTACTGGGATTTAGGCTTGTGAGCGGCTTTGGTTGAGCTCACGACATGAGGCGAGACGGGAGATTTGTTGTGTTAGCCCATCATGTGGGTTGGATCCTCATAATGGGCTAAGCCCATAGCTTTAAAAAACAAAATGTTAGGGCTACTTAAGTCGTGTAGCAACATATGAAAAAACGAGGATAAGGGTTTATTAGACCGAGCACTTCACCATGGGGCGCTCCGGTTTTGTTTGCTAAGAAGAAGGTGAAGACTCTTCGACATGAATTGGCCCTGCAGGCAGTTGACGGGGTTCTGATCAAGAATCGGTATCCCTTGCAGGGTTGATGATTTTTGATAAGCTAAGAGGGCGAGTGTACTCAGAGATGAGCCTTCACACGGTTACCATCGGTTGAGAGTTAGGGAGGTGCATTATCACTAAGACTAGCGTTTGGGCATGGTATGGGCATTTGAGTTCAGTGATGCCCTTCGGGTTGTGAATGCGGCCGACGAGAATTCATAGATCATGTAGAATTATTCCAACCTCTTAGATCAGTTTGTTGTGGTCTTTGTTGGGTTTGATATACTCCCGGTCGAGGAAAGCATGGGGATCGCGAGGATTGTTCTCTGGGCCCTCGGGAGGAACATCGAGTTAATGCGAGTTACGGTAAGTGCGAGTTTTGGCTTACTGGGGTGAGATTCTTAGGGCACGCAGTGTCAACTTCAAGTGTGTCAGTAGACCCTGAGAAGGTTGAGGCTGTTATGATTTGGGAGAGGTCGAAGTCAGTCTTCGAGATACACAGTTTCTTGTAATTGGTGAGATACTATAGGAGGTTCATGGAGGGTTTCTCACACTAGCGACACCTATGACAAGGTTAACCTAGAGGAGAGTTCGAGTGGAATGACTTGTGTGAGAGAGGCATTCCAGAATTGAAAAGGAAACACCCGGCCCTGTATTACGTGGTCCAGGAAGGGACGAGGAGGTACCGCAGTGCGTGTGATGCCTGAGGCGGATTGGGATGCGTTTGATGCGGTCGAGAGGGTTGCTTATGGTTCCGGACAACTAAAGAATCATGAGCAGAATTACCCTACATGATACAGGTTGGCGGCCATTTGTCTTTTCCTTAAAGCTTTGGCGCCACTATTTCAATATGGTGGCTTCAGTTTAGTGTTTAAGACGAAGTCTAAGTATATTTTCACACAACGGAACCTCAACATGAGCCAACACAGATGGATGGAGTATCTGGAGGACTATGACTTCACTTTACATTACCATCATGGTAAGGCAAATTTAGTGGTTGATGCGCTCTATCGGAAGTCACTAGGAGTACTAGCTAGTTGTAACGCTCTAAAATACCTAGACTTTTTATATGAATTCTATTATATATTTGGGTATAAATAGAACCAAACTTGGGTTTTCAGAATTTGTTAAATGTTATATGATTGTATGACTAAATTTCAATTGCAAATGATACTGCTTGATTGAATGTGGTATACTAAGTGATTGAACAGGAAATAACCCGAGTGTAAAAAGAGACGAGAGTAAAATTTTTTCAAAATGAGGACCTAAAGGGTCAAATGATAAGCTTAAATGCTAATGTGAAATAAATGATAAGTGAAAGTGCAAATAGAGACTAATGTAGCTTTAAGTGAGAGAAAAATGGAAATTGGATTTAATGAAGCGAAACGAGCAAGACTTAATGAAGGAAATGGGAATTAAGATAAATAATGGTCTAAAATTAATTTAAGGCAAAATCATTTTGGAGACAAGAGAGAGAGAAGAGCTAGGGTTGAGGAGAAATCAAGGTTTTGGTGGGAGATAATCCCCATTTCTGGTTTCCAAGTGATCAAGGAGAAAGAAGGAAGCTAGGGCAAAGAGTTTCAAGAGATTCAAGGCATGAACCTAAACCCTAGAAAGTTGTATTTGATGCTTGGGTTAGAAAAACCCTAATCCATCCATGGGTTTTGCTCATGGTTGGTTGGGAGTGATTCCCATGTTTTGTTTAGGGATTTTAGGATGATTTTGGAGAAAAATCGCAAAAGTGCAAAAACTGGAAAATCTGGGCATTATCGGGCTCCTATGCATACTGGGAACCAGCATACGGCGACGTAAACCTACGCCAAGGCGTGGGATACCCTCGCTAACGTCGAGGGGCGAGGTGCCGTGGCACCTCGGGTACCACGCGTAGCCTCTTGTTCATAGCAAGCAATTTTTTTTGGATTTTTATTTCCGAGCTTCGTATTAGTAGAGAAGTAGTTTAAGGACCCTAATAAATTATTAATGGGGGTTCAAATAAGGATAAAACTAAATGAAAAACTTATTGTACCTCGCCGCCTCGACGAAGCGAATAAATGGTGTTAGTTTACTAAATGTGATGTGTGTGATTTGCTAAGGGATGGTGAGGATCACCTAACCTAGGATCGAGATTGAAAGCTTAGCGAAAAGAAGTGTGGTTTGTTATCTTACTCACCTGATACCGTTTGAATTTGAAATGTTTGTTCTAAATGTATAAGAAAAGCTATATTGATTTGTTTTAATTGATTTGAGGCAATTGATTGTGAAATGTTTGCGTACCTCGAAAGTGCGTGAGTATTGAAAATGAAGCCCCATTTATCTGAATGTACATATTGTATTGTATTTTGCTATAAAGGATTTGAACGCCCTTAATAGAATGTTAACGTTTATTTCACATTAAGGATAGATTGGTATGCGATAAGAGTCAATTAAGCGATCTTGCGACAGCGTGATGTGTCACTATGATCGGCCGGCCCGGCCCAGAACGTGTCGGTGGTGTTAAATTGTAACCTTTGAAATATACCACTAGTCGTTTTGACATGTTGAGGTATAATATAAAATTTAAGTTGTCTTTATTCCGGAGGTGAGGGCAGGAAATTGTGCAAGACATAAGAACAAGTATAATTTGTCAAAGGACTTAAAAGTCATAAGTTGATAAGATTAGAGGCCAAAATAAAATAATGGAAATTGAAATGCAAATGGTGAAGTTGGAGGACCTTATTGTAATAAAAGGGAAAGAATTATTATAAAAGAAGATGAGACATTCAAAAATATCTCATTTTTGAGTCCTCATTGGAAAACTCAACGTGGCAGAGGCTAAGAAGAGAGGAAGAGGAAGAAGAAGAAGAGGGAAGAAGAGGGAGAAGCTAAGAAAGGTATGGATTCTAGTATGGATCTTTGGATTTTCGTATGGAACTTTGTATAGATTTGTATGATACGTGTTTGTGGGTTGTAGGTTGTAAGAAACTAGCCTAAAATAAATTGCCCATGGGATCGAGTATGAAATCCTGGCTTTGGAGGTTGGATTCGTGGTTAAATTGCAAGTAATTGAGTTAGGGTTTAGAACAAGCCCTAACAAATATTTGTTTAGTATGTGTATGGGTTATGATGACCCGTATTAGAGTTAGTTGTTTAGGGAGGCTAATTCATGAAAGGCTTTTGAAGAAACATATGTATTGAAGATGGTTGAGTAGAATAGAATTCTGAAGATGAATATGGAGTGGTTTTGATGTGTATATAGAGTATTGAGTTGATTTGGGTAGCAATATATGGAAAAATGGGAGAAAAATCACCTTTCTGGACAATTTTCGAAGGGTGGTATAGGTACTAAACAGAGCAGTACCGGTACCACATTGGTTTTGTCAATTGGTACCGATGGAATTTTGATACCCATCTTCTATTTTGAATGGAGTGTTAGTATTTTGGTAGTAACTAACCATTTCTTATCTGATTTGAGTTATTCAAGTTGTTAGTTAGACTAGACTTCAGGAGGAATAAAACACTTATTTGAAATAGCTACCTTCAAGTCGTCTGTTGGCCAGAAATTTACTCGAGTGGCGTATTTCAAGCCAATTTACCTTGATTTGATCATAGAGTAATCCCGGGTTTGTTTAGGACATAACTGGGGTTTCGGTGCTCGATTTGGTGATTCCAGTTGGAGAAAACCCTTAGAACCTTAGCTTCAAAGTTACAAGAACGTTGAATGGAGTTAAGACCCTTGTGATATTTCAAGAGGCGAAATTTAGTTTGGCGCCGTCTCGCAACGAGTTTGGATGATTCGGTGGAATGATTCCAATTTCTAAGTAAAATATGATTATAGGAACAAGAATACATGAATGAGGTGTGAATACATAGGGGTCATACTATATAAGTATATGAAGTACCATATCTGTGAGGCATGAAGCAAGGGAAAAAATATAAGAAATCACGATATGTGTAGATGTGTTCATGAAACATAGATATGATATGAAATATGAAAACTAAAATGAAACATGAACATGAACATGAACATGAGGCAATATGACATGAACATAATGTGTGGCTAAGGATGCCTATTATAAGGCCATTAAATTCTTGAACTCATATAATTATAGAATTTTGCACAAGACGATTATTGAATGACATAGCACCTATTACGTGGGCGACCGCGCGTATAGTACTTAGGTACTCTCTTATTAGTGTGACGGCACTCTCGGCCGGTCTTGTGCATTAGTGCGGTACTCTACGATTAGATGCGACTGCACTCTCGGCGTGATCTTCGGCACATTAGCGCCGGTGCTCTCTTATTAGTGCGGCAACCTTGTCTGTCAGATGCCCGGCACTCTGCTTTGTGCTACGGTACCTCGATCATTGTCTGCCTCTAGGTACTTATTGTGCTATGTCCCTGCTCATTCCATTATTACTGGTCTGAAGCAATCAACGATTATATGATAAGACTACGAATAAGAATAAGAGTAAAGAAATGAACATGGTAAAGATCTGAATGTACCTACGGGTACCTGCGTAATACGTTACTGCAGCCAGTACCTACGGGTACCTGTATATACAATTACGTAGTACCTCTGAATTTACTTTTGTCTGATAAATCTCTGTAGCACTCACGGGTACTTCATCGAGTAATATAAGTATAAGTTCTGTATCTGAGAATAGTTCAGTAATACAAGTATAAAAGATGCGAAATCTGAGAATAAGCTCAGTAATATAGAGTATAAGATAGTAAAAACAAGGATATGCTCGTAGTACAGAGTATGAATCCCAGTACAAATATAATTTCTATATTTCTGGTCACCTCGGTAAGGTCTAAGCTACGCTGGCAACTCCTACGATAGATATAGATAAGTATTAGTCTGACAGAAGTTCAAGTAGATGTCCTTTGGGAGATCTGAATAATTATAAATCCGAGAAAAGTATAAGAATAAGTGTGATATATATGTCCTTTGGGAGATCTGAATACATATAAGTATGATACAAGTACAAGTATGTGTCTTTTGGGAGAATTGAACAAGTAGTACTGGATTACTTCACGTTATAAGA
The DNA here is from genome assembly GCA_016808115.1 of Tetrastigma voinierianum. Taxonomy (NCBI): domain Eukaryota; kingdom Viridiplantae; phylum Streptophyta; class Magnoliopsida; order Vitales; family Vitaceae; genus Tetrastigma; species Tetrastigma voinierianum. Next base: position 13,281 of record JAEQBH010006224.1, on the reverse strand, counting down.
ATAGAAGTTCCGCAATGCAGGTATAAGTTACGCAATGACCGAGTATAAGTTCAGTATCTGAAATATAATCTACATGGTACCTACGAATGCCTCCAAACAAGTGTAAACTCCATTAGTAAGCATAAGCCCTATAGTATATGCATAAACTTTTAGTAGTACCTAAGGGTACCTCTGTATAAGTATAGGATTACTGTGAACTCTACGGGAATCTTGAGATAAACATAAGTACCGATGCGTGTATAAGTACTCCGTGCGGGTATAAGCTGCCTTAGCAGCTTACGGGAGATCGGAACAAGTATAAGATAGATAGAAGTATGAGTATGTGGATAAGTACCTCCGTCTAAGTATATGTATAAGTTTAGTACCGTATACGAGGAATCTGAATAAATATGTGTCCTACGGGAGATAAGTATAAGTATGTAACCTACAGGGAGAGATCGGAATAGAATAAAGTGCTGCTATAAGTATAAGATCAGAATGATATAAGTAAGACCCAAATAGAATAAGTCCGTATAAGTGTAAGACCAGTAAGTATAAGTTGCTATAAGTATAAGTATAAAGTTCGGTGCAATTATCTGAGAATGCGAATAAGGGTGTTACAGGATATATTAATAATACATAATTTGTTTTATGAATTCATGAAGATTATGATATCTGTTACTGTTATATGTTATTTGTGATTCAGTATAAATGCATGTATACCAGTATAAGTTATAAGATATGTTTCCTACTAAGCGTAAAAACAGCGCGGGTTTAATCCATGTAGGTGCGGAGGAGGACATCTGCGATCTTCATGCAGTGGGCCGGCTTACCCTTGTAGGGTTCATCGCGGTATGTCACGCTCACGATTTGTAAATGTAAAAGTACAATTTTGTATATGTAAATGGGACTGTTATATGTGTATAGATTTTTATGGACACCACTCGGCGAATAGTTCTTTTGTGTATAAATGATTTTTGTTATTCTGAGAAATTGTTTGTATACAGCAGTGCAGTTCGACTTTGGAAAAAAACAGGGTAAAGTCCCGGTGAAGCCCTAAACTGGTTCGGATCGCCATTCGAGGTCGAGACCCGGGAATCGAATTGTGACGAGTTCACGAATTGTTTTTATAACCGATTGACAACCAATGGAGTGACGTGAACATGAGAAATATTTTATACCAGCACTGCGGCCCGGCGGGAGCCGTCTTAGGTGATTCCGATATCATAATAATAAAAACATTGGTTAAATTTGTTAAGAGCATCAGCGGGACGAATTGATTTTGAGATTATTGACATATTGGTATTGAAAAGCATGATTGCAAATTGAAATGAAAAGAGCATGGTGAAATGCATGATTTGGTTATAAATGATTTATTGCATATGAAAGTGTATATTTGGAATTATCAATGAACCATAAATGATTGTATATGAAATAAGTATATGTATTGTATTGACATTTACATCCAAAAAGATTTGAAAGTTTTGTTTAGTAAAATTTCATGATTTGACTTAGAGTGTGAAGAATGAAATTGTATAGAACCACTTTAAGCATGAATAGCAGCGTGTAGTGTTGCCTATCTTGTAGTCTGGAATTGAATAAGAGCGAGGCAGATCGAGGCGTCGAGTCATAAAGAAAGATTTGCGGAGTATGCTCTGACATATGCATTCACTCCATTTTCTTTTAAACATGGATATTTTGTAAAAACAATTTGAACTCTGAACATCTATTTTATAAATCATTTTGAGAAGGTTTGATATGCCTTTATAGTAACTATACTTTTGTATAATGTAATGTTAATGAGCCTACCCCTTTAAAAACGCTTCCGCATATTTGAAAGAGCTTTTATGCCAACTGAGATGTAACGCTTCCACGTGTTTTTGATAAAGTGATATAGTGGTAGAGGCATCGGATGCGGTTCGGACCGGTGATCGGGTCGGGCCAGAAAGAGGGTCTTTACTTTAGTGGTATCAGAGCATCCCGAATCCGGTTCGGACATGTCTGGTCGGACCGAAAGGGGTGTACACTAGTGGCTTCTGGAAGAGGTGGCGGATGCTCGGCGTGGGATGGTTGGCCTGCGGTACAGTGAAAGGAACGGACTCCAAGGGCGCTGAGGAGTTTGGTAGCTCGCCATCCCACTAGCGGGGTGATTTGGAGTCCCGAGGCGGGACTCGGAGATATCATCCATCGGGGGCCAGGAACACGGTCAGTGATTGTGAGAAGAATTTGGACCATGCACATATGGTAGTCTTCGATATAGGGGATGGGTTGTGGTTCCCCAGCTAACCGATTTGAGAGAAGAGATCCTCAAGGAGTTCCACTGCTCTCGATTTGCTATCGTCCAGGAAAGCCGCAGATGTCGCAGTGATCTTAGTTGCGATGTATTATAGTGGAATGAAGCGACACGTTGTAGATTTTGTTCGATGGTGTCTCACGTGTCAATAGGTCAAGGCTGAGCATCAGAAGCTAGTATGGCTACTCCAGCCATTGGAGGTAGTTGAGTGGAAGTGGGAACACGTCACGATGGATTTTGTGACCCACTTTCCATGTACACTGCGGAGGCATGACGCAATATGGGTGATAGTGAACCGGCTCACTAAGTCGGCACATTTTCTAGCAGTGCGGATGACCTTCACACTTAAGGAATTCTACCAGCTGTACACTAGAGAGATTGTCCAGTTACATGGAGTGTCAGTCTCTATTGTATCAAACAGGGATCCTAGGTTTATGGCACACTTTTGGAAGAGTTTCCAGGCCGCTGGGAGACTCTGATTGGCTTGATGGAAACCGCTACGTTTCATCTCCAGTAGGCAGATTGGTCGGTCAGAGAAGGGCCCGTATAGATTTTAGAGGACATGTTGCGAGCATGCATCCTGGATCTTAAGGGTAGCTGGGAGGAGCGCTTACCCTTGGTGGAATTCGCCTATGATAGTTATGAGCCAGTATCTGAGATGGCACCACTATGAGGCCTTATATGGGAGGCCATGTTGATCCCCGATTTGTTGGACAGAGGTGGGAGAGAGTTCTATCATTGGTCTGGATCTGATTAGAGACACCTCTGAGAATGTGAATTTGATTCGGAAGCGCCTCCTTACGGCTTAGAGTAGGAAAAAGAGCTCACCAGTACAACAAGCGTCGGCGCCACAGGATTGGTGGGTGATCGTGTTTCTTGAAGGGTCACAGAGAGGTGGTCGGTTCGACAGCGAGGGGAAGCTAGCGCCCCGGTATATTGGGCCCTTCGAGATGCTCGGAGGAGTGGCCTAATTATATCGGTTGGCGCTGCCACTGGGTTTGTCAGGTTTTCCATGGCGTGTTCCGTTTCCTTGCTCAAAAACTATCTCCCGGATCCGACTCTTATAGTGAATTGGGAGAGATTACTAGCCAATCGCGATAGGACCATCGAGGAGGGACAGTCCATTATCTTGATGGCAGGATCAGGTTTTGCCATGCAAGACCGTGCGATTAGTAAAAATGATGTGGCAATACCAAGGAGTGGAGGAGAAAACGTAGGAATGCGAGGACACGATGCAGGCCACCTATCCTTTCCTATTTGAAGACGAAGGTGCGTGGTCTAATATTTGGCATTGAATATTCTTTACATATGCATGTGTTTGTGTGTGCCGTATGTGAATTTCGGAACAAAGAAATTATATTAAGGGGGAAGAATGTAAGGCAGAAAATTCAATTTTCTAAAAAATGGTAAAGCGATGACTATGTTGAAAACCTGAATTTTCCTAGATCTCGGATGGCGAAGCGGACTTCTGGGTGAATTTGTGTGAGAAATCTAGTTACCGTCTATTTCGTAGTTTGAGGCAGTCGAAATTTCGCGTTATTCGAGAAGTGGGTGTCGGGTGACCGCATTGCGTCCTATGGATCTTGCTTGTGGCATGATCTATGGATGCACATGACCTTATTGAGGGACACATGGCATGAAATGTGGTGTATTTTGTGTGAATGGGTGGCTCACATTGAGCGAGTGTCAGTGGAGGAATAAGCAGAAAATAAGAAAAGAAAAAAAAATTACAGAAAAAGTCAAAAGAAGAGGAAAAAAAGGGCCATTTTGGCAGGGCAGAGCTTGATGAGGCGTGGGGAGAAAGAGAGAGAAAGAAAGGAAAAAATGGGTTTTGACTACCTGCAAAGATCTGAGAAATTAGTCGTCGGTTTGTATCGGAGCGAGAGAGAAAAGTTGATCATGAATCATGACTCAGCGTAGTCACTAAAAAATTTTGAGTTTATTGGCTGTGGGAGTGGGAATTTTCTATTTGGAATATTTTTAACTAAAGTCATATGTGGCATAGGTGTCTTAGGCCGTGATAGGCCATGTGGTTCAATCCCCAGACTTTGGGATTGAATATTGAAAATTTTTGAATTTGGTTAAGCGACTCCGGGGCCAGGTTGATGTGGTTTTGATAAAGGGCGTGGGGTTTTGTGGTATGTTTTAATTTCCATGATGGTCGATGACGAGAGCAGTGAAGGGACTAAGAGGTGTCCTGTTTTATATGGGTCCGAGATTTAAGCCATTTTATGTGTATTGTTAGAAAAAATAAATAATATGTTGTTGTGTGTAAAAATCTTGTTAATATGTGCTTGCCCTAAGGTGGGAAACACCTAGAAATTACAAAATAGTCGCATTAGTGTTTTTCACAGGGTTTGAAGCTTTAAGCTCTCAATTATGGGTTTTAAAATGAGCTGAAAATCAACTAAGCTCAACCTCAAATGTCATGACATCGTTTGGAAATATCACGACATCATTTCTGATGTTTTGAGGCTTGTTGCCCACGTCGTGACATTAGTTCCCCAGCATTCGCCTAAAACTCCCTTGTTTTTGCATTAACTTTTCGATGCCATAACTTTGTCGTCCAAACTTTGATTTGGGTGATCTTAGACTAGTTGAAAAGCTTAGAGAATGTAAAATCTAGATATGGCTAGAAATAATGATAAAGACTGAATTTACAAAATGCTCAAACTAGTCATTTTTGAACTCTCTTCTCTTATTCTTTCAACTTCCAAAAGTTATAACTTGATCATTTGAAGTCCAAATTTAGTGAATAAGGTCTCTTTTGAAATCTTGGGAAGTCTCCTATATATCCATATAAAGATTATAGCCATCCGGGATCATCTTGCGGTTGAAAACATCAAAACACACTAGCCCCTCTTGTTATGTAGTTTTATGATTTTTGGGCTTTGTTTTGCTCCATGTTGCCTCATGGTTGACCTAATCACAAAATTGAACATTCATTAGATCACTTATTTATATAATAAAACTACTAGAAATCTAAGTAAAACATTGGGATAAAATGAGTATGATATATACTCATCATCCCTAAATGCAAATTACACATTAATTTTTACAATATATATTGAAATTGTATTTAGGTTGGGTTACTATTAATCACCTCTACTCTAGATTTCATCATTTTTTTTGTTTATTTTTATTTTTAATAATTTAGAAAATTTTCAAATCAATGATACTAAATGAATGTTTGGTTTCTATTTTTAAAAACTATTATTGAGAACAATTTTTAAAATGCAAATGTATCAATTTTCTCATTCTCATTTTTTTTTAGAACAAAATATTGTTTTAAAACCGCAAACAAACATGCTCTAAGGTTGCACTTTTTTTTAACAACTAAATACTTTAATAAAATTATTAAGAAATTTATTAATTTTTAAATTATTTAATCCTTATAATGATAAGTTAAAATAAATCAGATGAGTTTAAATTGACAAATAAAAAAATAATATGTTAGATTTAATTCAATTTTTATTTTTATTTATTTTTAATTACTTTTTTTATAGCTTCAAAACCCCTCACTAAGGCTCTTTTTAATTTACTTTTTTAGTTTCTATTTTTTTTCCTTTACATTTTTCTTTATGTAGACAAATATGGCTTAATATTTTCAAATAACAAAGATTAAATTTAATATGAGTCAAATTTTAATATTAAAATTACAATTTACGTCATGATTTATCCAATTAGCCTAGTTGCTAATTTACTTAAGGAAATGGCAATGTGAATAACCTATGATCAAGAGTTAGGCCACAGAGAATGGACTTTTAAATTAAAATAGTCTTCGAACCTTGGTTTTGAAAAAGATATTACTTTTAACTTTTTTATAAATATATATTCAATGTAACATGAATATGATAGTATGATTTGATTTTTGTATTAAAGTCATAATTGTCAAATGCGATTTAATTTTATCTTAAAATCGTAATTATTAACTATGATATCGTTTTTGTATTATAATCGTAATTGTTAACTACAGCTTTTAACTTATATTAAAAATAAAATAAAATTGAGCATATCTCCAACTTAGTATCAAAGAGACTAAGATTGAATAATACTTTAATGAACGAAAAAATGCCAGATTTTAAACCTTAATACTTTCATATGGGCATAATTGTCTTGGCCGTTTAAAATTTTAATATTGAGTAACGATTGTTATATGTGGAATTCATAGAGTAAAATTAATTTATGGCTCTTTGAGACAATATAGTATATACAACAAATGACATGAAGAGAAGAAAATTCAAAATTGTGATATGGAAAATAGGATCCAAATCCGAACGGGTGGTGTGCTGACGTGGATGGGTTAGACATAGAGAATGAAGCCCTGATATGACCACGTAAGGACATGGGAAGAACAATGCGGTAGACGAACCCCTATAAAAGCCACGCGGCTATCAAGTCCCTAGCCCACTAATATGGCTTCAACCTTTTTATTCAAGTCACTGCTATGGCCAGCATATGTTCTCCGACTTATAATTCGAAACCGAGGTAAAGTCAAATTCGGATTTTAACTAGAAGCATTCACGATGAGGCCCAAACGCAATCAGAAGAAGCGAAACGTCGAATCGCACTTTCATGCTAAGAACTCCCGCTAGAAATTTGCCTCATGGAGACGATCTCAGATTTCACGATTTTGTACACAACTTCCGAATCGAATGCTTTCCGTACGAATTCTGGTTTACATGATTTTCCACTGCGCTCGAATTCTTGGAATTGCAATTCGAGTAGAATTTCAAGTTTCCTGAGGAAGAGAGAGTTTGAGGAGGTTGGAGCTTCTGGAGCTGCAATTCAAGGAAACGAAAAGGTCCGGAGAATTACTAGATCTTATTACCGACAGAAGCAGAATGAGAGAAAGTTGGAGATCGGGGACGGTGGCGTGGAAGCGTCTGAATCGTCCTGTGTTGCTCTGGAGTCGCTGTTAGAGTCTCTGCAGAGCCACGTTCTGGATTCAAGAAAAAAATGCTGAAAATGACAAAATAATCCGGAAGAAACGAAAATCCGGAAACAGTTTCGCGTCTGAGATTTCATCAAGTTCAACAAATCGCCAGTGAAAATTTGAAGTCAAATGCCAGAAACATCAAGACATCTTCGAAGGAAAGACAAGTAACTACTTTAGTTACCTATGATGTGGAATTGCCTTCGGAAATGAAGTTTCAGAATGCGAGTTCATATATCGGAAGCATACGCTTTAGAAACTGAATTATCACGAAGTTCACGAAATTACTTCGATGCGAACTTCACTATTTCGAATTCTGGTTCAAATTCGGGACAGATGCCAAAGGACTTACTATTGGATCGTGATTTATGCTGTTCGGAGTATCTGTCATACGAGGAGGTTTCAGATTATTCGTCCAGTCACGAGACGCTATTTTCTGAGATGCGAACGGATTTTCTGCCGGAAAATCCTGAACTAGATTTCTCCGATTACACTCCGTCTCTCTTCTTCGAGTCTGGAAGCGAATTCTCTGAGAGATCAGAAGGAGATTCGACTCAGTCAGCCACTTTTTCTTTGTTTCTTCAGTATACTGAGCAATTTTCTAGATTAACTTCTCATCTTGATGCACAAGTTTCTTCATCACTCCTTCAAAAAGAATATCGAGATGAATTTACAGTAAGTCCTCGCTTCTGTGCTTTGAAATTTAGTTTTCTTTGAAAAAAGGCCAAAGAAAATCCATTTGATTCTTTTATTTCTTCACTGTTTGGACGGTCTCCTGAAATAACCGGAGTCTATCTCTTAAATTGTAAAATTTATGGTTCAGTTGTTGAAGTTCGAAGACGAAGACGACGAAGAGAGCTACCAGCGGTTCAGGAGCCGAGAAAGAAGATTTTGCCTGTTTGACTACGGCAAAGAATACGGCTCCAAAACCGAGTACGGAGGTCTAGTTGCCGAGCAACGGTTATTGATGGTACACTGGATACTTGAGGTCAGTTTTTTGAGACTAAGTTCCCTTCTACAAATTCGCACAACTTTTTTGTCTTTTTTTTTGCGCCGTGCTGGTTAAATAAAACATGCATGTTTATAATCATATTCCTTTATTAATTGTTGATCAACCTATCAAGTTAATTTAAAAAAATAGACGACTCGAATTTATCAAAATTATAAGATAATATATTTTTTTAGCATTAAACTGTTCATGCTATATAATTTTGTATATAAATTTAATAATATTCATGCACCATACAAAATTTTATTTGAAATACGGCAGTAAAGATAAAGCTGCGAAATCAATATTTTCTTTACCAAGCCAAGAGTATTTTTCTTTTCCAGGCTTAGTAGATCATGAGCGAGCGTCAATTTGATTGGCGGGGAAAATATTTCATATAACCATATCTTTTGCTGCTGAATTTGATGTGTAATGGAACTGCTGATTTATTGCATCACGCTGCACGCATTTAGTTTCAAGTATAGGTGACAGCGTCAGTGATGCCTTGCCTCTGTTGGCTAGTGCTCTTGTCATGTATGGCAACGGTTTTAGGTAATGGAAAGCGAAACATCTGGTTTAAATATTCCTATTCTGTTTATCTTTTACCACCTCATGTTGGTTATCCATACTGAACGGGAATGGAATGTTGCACCGGCAATTCCATGGAGTTATCATGACACTTAATGGGTAGCCTACAACGTGTACACACCACTAGCGTTTCGTGTAATATTGCGCGGTAACACGTAAGTTTCTGAATTGATGAGTTGTGTAATGCTTTTTACAAGACTGAATCGAAAGGTGAAGGCACCAATGGCATCTGGAGTTTGTTGAACCGTATCTCGGGTCACCAGTTGTCCAGTGCAGAACAAGTGCTGTGGGAATAATGGTAGAATAATATGTGTGTCATTGCAAATGATTGCCATTATTGCCTCTCCAGACCACCGCCGCCGCCACCCTTTTTTTTTTCTCTTCACCTAATTTGGATTTTACTTTTACCAATTTAATAAAAACACTAAAGACTTATTTTCTTCTAATTTAACTTCTAATAATATTTTAAGAAATGTCCGAGATAACAAGTCACAGTTATTGAATTTTTTTTTAATTTTGTCACAGATGAAAATGGACTATTTACTTGTTTGCAATTCAAAAGGAGGCCGAAGATCTGAAGAATAAGATATCAAACTATAATGACGCAGCATTTTTTTCTGAATACTAGTTCTCTTCAAATGGGAGCTTTAGTGACTTTGCAGTTATTGGTTAGTGCCTGGATATTAAATTTTGCTCGTCTGGTAAGAGTAGTAATGTGAGTAGTAACGTGATCTCTTCTTCTCTGTGATCGTGCCTTATTGAGCGATTGATTGGTTATGTCGATATCAATATATTGTATTGTTCCTTCCTTTTTTTAATTATATTAATTACTGGTTGACTCATCCATTTTCCCTGAATAACAGCATTCTTCCGCAAAGGAACTCCAGAAAGAGACCCTGTTTCTAGGAGTAAACCTCCTTGACCAATTCCTCAGTAAGGGATTCTTCAAGAGCAAAAGGAACCTTCAAATTGTCGGAATAGCATGTCTTACATTAGCCACCAGGATAGAAGAAAACCAGACTTACAACAGGTATACATAAAACCTTTTTCCGTTGTTTCATTTTTCATCCCTGTTTCGATAAAATTAGCTTTCTTTTGTTTTTTCTAAATCAGAAATGGGAGAAATAGAAAGAAATTGAAGTTTTGATTGGTAGATTATTTCTGTTTGGCCATTGAGAGAACAAAATTTCTAGTCAGCTAAGTTTATCGTGCGTTCATGCGTAGCAGGGCTGATTTTTTCATCAAAACAACATAGAATATAAGATTAAAATTTTTGTTTTCCTATGGTCTTTTCTTATTTTTATCAATCAAAATGAAACACAGGAGGAAAAGAATAAGGTATTGTTTTTTGAACATCATGTTGAAAATTAAATAGGCTTACCGGCGTTAAGTACATTTATTTTTTAAATTTTATTTCTTGTGCTTTGAAATTTTTAAAATTTACGAATAGAAAAAAGTGAAAATATTTGAGCTACATTCGAGAAAAATCATTTCATGAAAATAAGAAAAACTCAATCGATGCCCAGAAATGAAGAAGGGCTGTGATATCTGTTTACATAGATGTCAGCGGGAAGGTTTGGGACGGGCGATTAGAAGTAAATGCGGCTCGTTTATTTTTTCGATTCTGGCTTGTGTCGTTTAAAATTAAGCAGGTAGAGGCGGAGATGGAAAAATTCCCGAACTCGCCAGTTTATAATTTATTTTGTTTTATTTTTTATTTTAATTTTTTTATATTTGCTTTTTTATTTTTATTATATTAAAATTAATATTTTTCATAAAAATAAAAATATTATGAATTTTATAAATTATTTATTAAAATTATAATAATTATTATTATTTATATTAAAGTATAAAATAAAATAATAAAATTATTTTAAAATATAATCGGGGTGGAAACATTATTATTATTTTTGATACATGGTTTATATTGCTTTATCCAGGTCTGTTTCTGTCCCGAAATAATTTATTTCTTTTAAACCCCGGCTATTTTAGATGAACTTAGCCCCGAGCCATTTCACAGCTTCCCGAGATTTCGTAAAAATCTACGTGGCCAGTTCTGGCAACTTATCGCGAGAAAATTGGAAAATTTGAAACACATCACCGAGTCGATGAAACTTTTGGGTGCTAGATTCAGCGAGGCGAATTTAAGCTATAATCCATTTCATCATCCGAGATCTAGAAATTTTCCTGAAACCGCCGAATCGCATAAGCGATTTATTATTTTTATTAATTTATCGTTTTGAAAATTTCTAATTTTCTCGGGTTTTATAGAAATGTAATCATGGCTAAATACGGATTTGAAAATAATATGGAGCAACGTTAAAGCGATTAAAATTAAATTAAGCTTTGTGCCATTAAAAGCTGAGCGGGGCCAGGCACGAAATGTCAAATCTCGTTGTAAGTATCACTCATTCACACAATGTTAAAAAGCAAGCAACATCTTAATGCTGTAAATGCTTGTCGACATTAAGAACAAAAGAATTTACATTATTAAGTAAAATAAACAAACACCACCTAAGTTCTCAATTAGCTTAATGCCATGTCCGTAAGAAAAATCATGTTTTCATTCTGTGGTCTTGGGTAGGAAGATTCCGCAGCTTAAATTTGGTTATGATTTTATAGTAAAGAAATTCCCCCAACTCTATGGCACATTCTGACTTGAACATCTGTAGATATGTTTAAAGCTCGTGATGCAATACTGCCATGGATTTGTTGGTAGTATGTGGATACTAATGGTCAAAATTTTAATCCATGGCATGAAAACAGTATGTAAAGTACAGCTTTCTTCAAATGGACAAGTTGCAGTTTGCATAAATTTTCTTGTATACATGTGAATTGCAGCCTGCGGCAGAAGACGTTTTCCATAGGAAACAATGTTTTTACCAGGTGTGAAGTGGTTGCAATGGAATGGCTGGTGCAGGAGGTTCTCAATTTCCAGTGCTTCATGCCCACCACCTACAACTTTTTATGGTGTGCCATTTCCCCCATCAAACTGTTGTGATGAATACAATCTATGTTCCATGAATACATGTCAACATTCTCTTTAATTTGTTTATAACTTTTTCAACTGTTTCCTGCATATGGGTGCATGAAAAAAATCCATAGGTTCTACCTGAAAGCTGCTAGGGCGACTGCTGAAGTGGAGAGGATGGCTAAGTATCTGGCAGTGTTAACACTACTGGACCATGGACAACTGTCCTACTGGCGCTCAACTGTTGCAGCAGGGTTGGTCATCCTTTCTTCTCTAGCAGCCAATCAAGATGCATCCTGCCAACGGGTCATGGAGGTACTCCTAGAGCAGAGCATTATCTTTCTTTCTGCTTTGTAGTTCATTGAGTTGAGTCTTTCTCAATGTATCTCATTTCCAAACATACTTCCGAGTATATGCATGTTCCCTGAAAATGCAGCACTGCATTATGTTTTACATAGGATTAGGAACAAACAGCCAATTTCATTGGCGATAGAAATTGGAGTGAATCATCTGTGCTGTGATTTGGGTAAAAGTCAAATCTGAGATGTTAAAGAAATCTGGTTGCCTTTCCGATCTTTGCTCTATTATTGGTGAGGTCTCCTTGTGTGCTTGTGTCTTTGCGAATTAAGGTTCAGTTCTTTTGCTTTTGTCTTCATTCTCGTTTATTTCCTGACTTTCTTGACATGATATTCTTTTTTATTGCAGACCCACGTAAGAACGAAAGATGATGATCTACCGGAGTGCGTAAAGGTAAGCAATAGAACCATATGATAGTGTCCTGTAATTCAATCACGGTTTTTTTCTACAGTCGTTTCTCCAAAATGAAATTATGAATATTGCGGATGAGTCCGGGTCCCATTTGGCAGACAATGTTAGTTGACCAGATCTCTGATAATGTGTATAACTTCAACAGAGCCTGGAGTGGTTGGTAAAGTACGTGTCCTAGCAGAGAAGAATAACCCGAGCAATCTCTTTGTTCGGAAATGGAGGAAGTTCTTTCCAGACTCGGCAAAGAACATGGATGATCGGTTGGTAAAGGTAATCTCTTCCAATTTTGATCAATATAGTAGGAAGTCTATTTCCATCCCAGTGTAGTAGTAGCTGATGTTTGTTGTACTGCCCCATAAAGGAAAAAAATTGTGATCTTCTTTTCAATAGGCCAATTCATGCCCAAAAACTCGATGAATGCTTTTAATGGCAATAAGCTTGTTATTATGCAAGGGATGACTGGTTACAACACAATAATAATAATAATAAATAAATAAATAAAATCTACCAGTTTACATTTTGCATTCAAACCTTGGGAGAAAACAAAGGGATCCTTTAGTGTGTGATCAAATTACATATCAAGTAGTGATGACTGCAGCTAAGATCACATTGAAGCAATGATCATGGTGCCTAGAGACGTTGAACCACCAGAAATCTTAACGTACTACCAGACCAATGAACATGGATTACCATTCAACTTTTTGGCAGTAACTCCCCAACGTTTGTTCGTATACAAAATTTATAGGGGAGAACGGATG